>CARXXK010000002.1:98333404-98454189 GCA_949089665.1 Macrosiphum euphorbiae
ACAATCTTATTTTGTTAACTAGATTTGTCAAAATTCATTACCATTGTACTCTAAAAAGTATCATGACATTTATTTAATACGTTTTAAGAGTCCTATTTTCATTAATAAGGTATAAGATTGAAAACGTAAAATTACCCTGAGTTACTTCAATTTTACTTAATCATTATATCTCTTTTTCCTTTCACATAAATACTAATAAAATAATTTTAAATGTTAGGGTTAATTAGTATAAAAAAAAAAATACCTTTATGTTATTTTAAAAATATTAATGCTCTGAAAAATGCATATTACTCTATTCTAATATCTCACCTTGAGTTTGAATCAGTAGTCTGTGTCGTCAAATTGTTTTACTCATATTAATCAATTCGAAAATATACAATACCTGTATATTTTTTAAACTAGTTAGTTTTAAATCATATATGCCCATATCTAGAGACATATATAAATATATAATTTATAAGTTGCTCAATTAGGCAAGAGACTATCTGAGTTAAAAATAAAAGTTACAGATGCTGTGTTTTTATATAACTTATTAAAAATCGACAATATCGATTGATAGTTAGTTTTAAATTTTAATGTAGATAGGTATAAAAAAAAAATTAATTTGGTTCATGTTCTGTACTAATAACCGTAGTTCTGATTAATTTTTAATGGAGTCCTTTGGTTAGGAAATCAATTTTCTATATTTATTAAATGTTTTTATTTCAATAAATATTAAATTATTTTATTAAACTTATACTAAATACTCTAATGTTGTTTTACCCGTTTACCAGTTATTATAAATAAATAAAATAATAAATACCATTATAAAGATGATTGTCGTCCACCTCACCGTAGCAGTAGTAGTGAAATGAATATAATATTAAACAGTAGGTAGGTGGGTAGGTATGAACAAAAATAAAAAATAAAAGTATGAACATAATATTAAAATGCGGGTGATTATGTCGAGAACGTCAACGTCACGTTAGTCGACGCGATTATAAATTACTGAATAACATTGATAAAATAATACATTTATGTTTTTTTTTCTATTATGAGTTTTCGTCATTGTATTGAAATTAAATAATAATTATAATTAATAATATAATAATAATTTACACACTCTGAGTAAATCACTTTTTTTTTTTTTTGAGGTATGGGGTCAATGCTCCCTCTGGTATCTACACCTGCAAATGACCTCAACAACACAAAATACACAAACACAAGGGTACATGGACACCCCGTGGTGTAACTACTACTGCATTACATTTCGTGTCTGTTTGGGCACAATGTTAACACCGGTTACGCCACCCCGCAAAATCCTTGAAATAATTCTAAAGACATATCACCACAAACGTGTGGTTAATCCTTCGCAAACTTGTAACAGTTCGTCAACCTCCTGCATTACGATACCTATACATTTACATTTAATTTTTCAACTATGTACCTACTTACTTAATTCTACTACATTAATGTATAACATCTTTGCTAAAGTATATATTATAAAATAATCTTTTGAATTTGTATGTCTACAATATTGTTTTAATAATATATAATTAGCAATTCGGTGTAAGTAAACCACGCTTTGTCAAGAATCCCCTAGGTCGGCATAACATCTAGACACCTAATGGAATATATTTTCTATTTGTAAGTCTTTAAAGGAGCAAGTCGGTTTTGTGATTGTGGTACCTGCCGTAAGCTGGGTTTGAGTTTCTAAGTAGTGTCAGTCATAATCACCGTAAATTATTGAACCTGACTGGAACTGTATACTTGGTACAGACTATAGTCGAATATTATTCAAATTATATATTTTATTATAATAATATTTGAATCTGTCTTAATTCGTTCGTTGGCAAATCGGACCACCCTGATAATATTGGATACAGTATACCTCGTCGAATTTCTAGTGTTTTTTATGAGTCAATAAGTAGACACTTGAAAGCTGTGTTTGAATGTCATCTCAGTCATCTCCGATGAGCAAATTTGCTTAAGTGCAATTGCCTCACGGGCAAACTAATTTAAAATATAAATATGAACAATGATTACGTTTATGTTTAAATTTAATGTTTTAAGTAATAATTATAATGTTATGTAGTTAACATTAGTGTAGGCAGTCGATTTTAATAAAGTTTATCTAAAGTAAAATAGGACAACGCTTCGAGTAGGTAGGTAGGTAAATAATTGTATAAATATATAATATTAGAAGTGTAATAGGTAATAACGACGATATTGTTTTACATTTTGCGATATTAAAATATATTTTATTATCTTTTTTATTTTTAAAGAATTAATTTATTATGTTCATCTTATTAATTTAGTAAAATTACTAAATAATATGTTTAAGATTTATTTAAATATGTTAGTATATTATTTTATAGCGTTTAGACTTATCTAGATAAAAACATTAATTATTTATTATCTTGTCTGTAGATATAAATGAAAAGATTATCTTTTTATCTATCTTAGATGAAAACTTCAGTAATTTACAGTAATTTATCTAGATACCTTTTGATATTGCAGAAATTATTTTTGTTCCTGTTTATTTATAATATTAATTATTATAATATTATTATTGCTCACTAGTCCAGTGCTTCTCAACGTTTTTTTTTTTTAAGATGACACAATAATTTAGATCCATAACAATTGCTACACACTTAAAATAATCAAGGGATTTTTGAAAAAGCAACACATTTTATAAACCTAAATGTAAATTCAGAATGATTAGTCAATAGTCTGTACTATAATAGTCATATACGTACGCCGATATGCCGAATGCCGAATTCTTGCAGCAAATGTGGCAGAATGTGTGGTAATGAAAATAAAGTGAATGACAAACATTTTTAATCGTTTAAGTTAATTTTGGTTTTTATCTTACTTGAATATGACATCCTCAAAATGTATAATATTTAATTAATATATACATATATATAATAAATAATATATAAAAATAAATAATTAAATAATAATAATTAATACGGTTTTGGTGAGAAAGAGTATATGTCAGTTTTTAAAAATTCTGATATTATACTTTTGTTTTGTAGATAACTTTACTCCGAATCAACTGGTGGTAGTGATATTTAGCTACCTCGTTTCTTAATAATATTATTATTTATTGAAATAGCCAAATATCCGTGTGATATTTGTGGGATTTGGCTTAAAATTATCTACAAACAAAATTACAGTATTACATATTTATAAACTTTCTTATCTTTTGTAAGCAAAACTGATTATTGTTGTATAATTAATTATTAATTTTTATTTTTATACGGTTCGTGAAAAACATAGGAAATGAAAAAAAGAACGTCAGGTTGAAACATGTATAGTTTGAACTCTGTAGAGTTACAAATTATTTATAAATCACCAAAAAAATTATTATTTTTATGAAAATAAATTTTCCGATTACATACTGATACAATGGTTTGAAATAAATAAATTGGTTTGTCAAAATATACCAGTTTTTTTTTTTATTCTTAAAATAAAAAATAATATTATAAAGAATCAACACTTTAAAGTCAAGACACATTTAAAACCTCTTAAACAAATACAAAATGTTGTTTACATAAATACCTGTAACATTTTTTGATCTAATAAAATTTAAAAAAATGATTTGTTATGACTCAGCCACCTTTCCCTCTCCCCCAAAAAAAATCCATGGCTATCCCAAACATTTCCTTAATTTTATTATTGTATAATGATTTAACCCCTCCAAATCTCAAACGCTATTTGCGCCTAAGCACTCAATTAGTGTCAATTATAGCATAGAAGTTTTAATATAAGTTTAAAATTGTTCAACAATTTAGTCAAAATCACAAACCATAGTTTGACAGACTAATCCATTTTGATTATAGTTAAGAAAAGATTTAAATAAACGTATTATAGAATGACTACCAATGGTATAAATTAATTTAAATTTAAATCCTTAATTGTACTATAACGAAAAGGATTGTAATTAATATTATTATTGAAGTATAGAAACATTTAATTTTATAAAATTGTTTACCTCAATTGACTCTTCATTTCATAATTTTTTCGAATGAAATCACTAATATTTATACCCTTCTAAGGGCCGATTTCATCGACACAGTTAATCACGGTTAACGGTTAATCGGCTGATAACAGATATTTAACCAGCCAAATTCGGCCGATTAAAACTTCGGTCAACTTAAATCGTGATTAACTGTGTTGGTGAAATCGACCGTAATAAATATTATGAGATTCAACGTAGAACCTTTTTCTATTTTTGGAATGGTCTCCTTATTAAAATGCAACAAACTTGAAGCAGTTCATTCTTAATCATTAATAATTAATTACTTAATAATTAAGTTATTAAGAAAATTAATCAAAATTATTTTGTACAAAGAATATACAGTTTAAGTACAATAGATGAAATTCGTTGTATAGTCATATACTAGCATTGTCAATAATTGCTTGTAACCTCGTAGGTAGCAGTGCATCAGACAACAGTAACGGGTTCGACACTGATCAATTATATAATAGTATTTACTTATTCAACACTATGCGATTATTACATAAAATATGCAGGCCGAATTGTCAATATTATATTTTAATGTTTCGTGAAAAATTGTGGAAGCCCTATCAACTGGCAACAATCCCTATAATTATTACTCAATATTTATTTAAGATATCACAGGTCTTTAGTTTTAATTAAAATTAAATAAAAATAAAAATAATAATATTGAAATTCGCAAACAAACCTATATACTATTCATGAAATAATATTGATTGATAGTACATAATAAAATTAATTTCCGTCCATCACGCGTAAATATACTGAAATGCCGATCTGTGTGACAAACATTCGCTAGGGATGCTTTTTTACTTTTTAATCGATGGAAATAACTTGATGATATAATATTGATTTCGTTACATAATTATTAATATGATACAGAAAATGTATAATGTGAGTCTAAATAGGAAAAAATGGGGATTTCTGGAAAATTTTTGGGCCAAGAAAACTCAATAAAAATTAAATACAAAATCAACGATAATTGCTATATAAATTGGTTTGATGTTGCGAAGTGGCACTCACATGATAATCCATTTATTTGATAAACATCAAAATTGTATTTTAAGAACGTATTTGAATAATGAATAATTTCCAAAATGTGTCCACAGTGTTATTGTAAGACAACTGTATTCTTTCAAGTTGAACTTATAATACATTTATCATAATTATGCATACAACCGAATGGTATTACATTTTTTTTCTTCATTAATCTATAAAATAAATAATAACTTTCAATTTCATAGATTTTGATGATAACAAAACTACGAAAATTCTTATTTACTTTTACTTTTAGACTTTAAATGACAATGGCCTTACATCTAAAGTTAAATTCAAATTCCAGAATCGTTAAAAATGTAAGGATAAATCGATAATGGTAATACATTAGTTATAAAATATGCAATCGTTATTGTTTATCAAACGTCACTGACTGGTTGGAATTCGATTATACTAGGTATATTGACTATTGAGTTAGGACAAGCCAATTATCTCGCATCGCATGTACCCACATCATTGGACCAACAAACTACCAACTAAGTGACATCAGATGGAACCACTTAAATTATTTTAATATTTATATAATGTTCTAGTGTATTTGTTATTTTACTTATTTATGAAGCGGAAATTTAAAACAAACACGCACAAGCAAAATTATGTACATATAATAAATATTTAAACAAAATACAATTAAAATACATAACTAGGGACCGAGTTGTTTTGATAAAGACATTAAGACATTGTCAAATAAAATACTTTTTAAATTACAATGGTCATAAAAGAAGAAATTTCGAGGTTAAATTCTGAGCGGAGCGATGAATGTGTTGGATTTTACAATAATATGACTGTGTGAGTGGGTGTTTATTTAAATTGTTTGTATGTGTTACACAAAAAGTAGAAGAAAAAAGCTTCAACTATCAATGTTGAGGGTGATTACTGATATTATATTAGATCTGATATACTTCAAATATCAAAATATAAAATTCTCAGTGCTTTTCTCAGTAATCGGTAAAAGACAAATAAAAATATGGGAAAACGGTAAGTTGTACTCAAAACCAGTTGGATATTGTTTTACTGGAGTCCCTTAAAAACTAATAACAAGGTAACTACTAGACATAGATCCTTGAAAATTTTACCAAATATTAATGTTATAATGTTCAAAATGTTTTTACGCTTTTTAGAGCTCTCATTATAGATATAATGTATTGACGTTTTAAAATTGTTTAGCTTTTTAAAAAATGTTCACTTGATCAAAACCATTGGAAATGTAATATAAAGTTTCTCATAAGTTGTTTCTATACTAACTAAAAATATCAAAAGTACACAATCACAACATATTTTTATCATCGTTGAAAGTTAGAATTTTGACAAATTCATCAAAATACCGTAAAATATAGCAACGAATGATTTCGAAGTAAAAAAATGTTTTTTACATTTAAGACTAGCTGTTCCACCCAGCGTTGCTCGTGCAAATATTCGGTTTTTTTTTTATAAATAAATAAAGTAAAAATATAATATATTCAACAATTATGATATTTTGTTGTACCTGATTCTAAGACGAGTAATAATGTAGTTTTGTATACTTATGTATTATTATTGGGTATGTTGTTATTTGGGGTTTTGAATTTATAAAAATAAAAAATATTTAAACATTTTTTTGGGGATTTTTTATTAATTTCTTTCTATAATAATGTATATACATTTTGAATTACAAATAAAATGCATTGCAATAACATGCATAAATTATACCAGCTCATAATACATTTTAACGCTAATTATTAATTGTTTACTCTCTGACCTATATGCAATTAAGCACATTCTCGTCGAGAAAATTAAATTCTGTGTTGTTAATCTTAACAATAAGGTGACCTATAATCATCAATCTTTAAGGTAAGAATATTATCTAGTGAATATTGTATGTTTTTATCAATATTTTAATTTTAAAGTAAATCAGAACTTTCAACGTTATATAAACTAAGTATTACAATTTTAAAAATATCATAACAAACTTTAAAATTAAAATATCAATAACAATAATAGGATGCCTTAGATAATATTCTCATTATCTTACCTTTGCATATTTTATTATATGTCAACTGTCAAGTCACTACATAATTAAAGTTAGTGAAACAAAATTGGTTCCGCTAAACGCAAATTGTCTATTTTGTGTGTGTGTCAGTGAGAAGATAAATAGAACACTGACATCCTTTTATGTGAAATTATTTCCTTATATTATATAATATAATATATGTATATTGTACATATTTTTTTTTTATAGTACGAGCTTAATTATCAAAAGCTGAAAGATTCTTTGGGTTGATATATAATATAAGTACGTTCTACTTTATATCAATATATTATTATGAAGACTATTATGAGATTTTTTTTTCAATTTATCCATTATTAACGATTACTGCTATAGTATCCAATTTCTGTTCATTAATGATGTCCGTGTTTGCTATATACATTTTAACTCAAGTGTCCCTCATACATTAATTGATTTTCGACCTCTTTAATGGAAAATATGAAAAATGAACTTATTCTCTACATCGATCACTAGTGTGAAAATCATTAATGTAATCTGTCAGCATTACAAAGAGTTGTAAGACTATTTTTGAAAGCTTTTTCGTTAAGTATATATGCAATATATAATCGAATATGGTATCTAGTAACTCAACATGGTTTCTGTAATACACATAGGTATCATATTATAAGATTCTTAGTTCATAATTTAAGCATTTGCTTCAAATTAACACAATCTTAAATGTGATAAATTTACTTTTTTTTTTACAATCCGTATATTGGTTTAATGTTGAAATGCTTTTTCACCCCTCTCTAGTTCCTTTCCATCTTTCATTAAATTATTGATGTATTATTCTTCATGAGGTGTCTTATAAATCTCGTTCTTATCTCCCTGATTGTTTTCTATATCGATACCTTTCATTTATTTTATGACACACATCTACACTAGACACTCGTTCTGTAGTCCAGGAGATTTTTAATGCCTTTCCCCATCCCCAAGTTTCGAATACTTCCGTTATTTTTCTATTATCTTTAAGAATTGACCATATTTCAGTTCTGTACAGTATATTTTCAATACTATCGTTTTTATAAGTGTTTTTCTGATATTAATGTTTAAAGTTTTTGTAGCGAATAGTTTTTTTTTCTTTTTGAAGAACATCTGCTTAGCTTGTGCTATTCTACAGCTTATATCTGTGGTAATTTTTTCGTCACTTGTAATTTCATCTGTGTTATTTTCCATGTTATAGCCCTATTTCAGTCTCTAGTCTGAGTAAAGTGTCATGTTTTCTGAATTTTGTTCGTTATCTCAAATTTGCTATCATTACAATATCGTTTGAAAAACATAGTACCTATGTGTTGTACTAGTATTCTATTTTTGGCTATCACTAATTTATTTTAACTTGCAGATAGAACTTTTTTGTTTTAACACTATTTTCAATAACCCAAAGGTGCTATTTAGATTGCTATCAAATAACGAATGTGTAGATTTGATCGATTTAGTACCTTTTGGTTCTGGATTACTCTTTAAATAATGGTCCTACAATGTTGGATGTGAGCTTAGATTATAGAGTATTGATCATTAAACATGTTAATATCAAAAAGTGGATTTTAAAAAATATCAATTTAGCACTTTTTAGTTCTGAGCCCACGATATATCAAATAGAGTACATAGTGAAAAATGTACTCTATATAGACATCAGTAGAATGAGTTCGTATTTTTAGTGCCGTGTATGGTTAATTTATTTCTAGCTATCAGAGTTTGGAATGGTTGGTACAAATTAGTGGTAAAATATGACAAAGGTATATATAAGGTGATTCGCAAAGCATAAAGTTATTGGTACTTTACAGGTAGGTATCGAATCTAAAGACTAAAACGTCCAACTCCGGTGCTCTTTTGTATTTAATCCCGCCGAACTTGCTTATTATCACACAAGTATATCGTCGTTGTATATTATTAATATAATAACGTTGAAGATTTAATACACGTGACCTATATATTTCTGCATGAGTATAATACTCATATATATGAATAATACGATTCGACTTTAATGCACAATAATAATAATAATAACTAATATTTACATTTTGTGCGACTATTAATTTACCAAGCCATCTCACTTGGATTTTCCAAACCTATGTATACATTATTACATTATACTATTATAGTATTATACTTAAGCTCAATATTGTCTGTGATAAAACTCGTTGCAGAGGCGTATATAATAATATTCAATATTTGATATCTGATGTGAATTTTATTAATTCTATATGAATCATCAGTAGGTGATATGGAGAATCGATTATTATGACTTATTTCACCAAGATTTGTACGCACCATATATTACTATTATAATATGCTCATGTATGTTACGTTTCAAAGTCAGATATGTTATATTTCACAATGTGTACAGTGATTTTTGCATACATAGTGGAGTGTATAATGTCAGACTTTGCTCATAACATATACACATATTTTACAAATGGCCACGATAAATATTGTTCCATTGGAAATATTTTTGAATTCCACGGCAGTGAGATGAATGCAGAGGAAAAGCACGAGGACAACAGTGATCGTCTTACAATTGATGACAAATTAATAATATCGCTATTATTCACTCACCGCTCTAGTATACTGTATACCATATAGTACCCTCGTGCTTACCACGATATCCGATACCGAAGATTGTGGATTTATAAGACTTAACTGTGGAATTCCGGTGAGGTTCTAAACCCATGTTGTTCGACAACGGTAAGCGCAGCTAAGGCAACCAATCACCTCATAGTTCAAGGTCACAGGGACCTGGTAAGGACCATGATAAAAAAACATGGTGTAGTGCTAGTTGGTAGTACTGCGATGGCAGCTAACCAAAAAAAAATTAAATGTAACAAATTACAAAATGTATGTTCATGTTAATTACTAACTAGTAACCTCTCTCTTTGATTCTGTTTTTAATTATTATTTGGTGAAGGTACCACTGAAAGCAGCCGTGCCCCGCCAATGCCTATTTATATGCATACCTAGTGTATGGCATATCACTCAGAATGCCAGGAGAACTTTTTGTTAATACAAGGCAACCAGTACCCGATACAGACACATTTGTTTCACAACTAAAACAAAAGTAAGAGCTAATAAGACCGGCCAATATGTTACACAAAATGAACAGAACCACATTTATTTCATCTGAGTTGGCAAAAGCGACACATGTCTTTGTTAGACATGAAGCAGTGAAGAAACCTTTACAAATTCCTTATGATGGACCATTTCTTGTAATTCACCGGACAGACAGTCAACATCTCAATTGATCGACTCAAACCAGCATTCTTACCCAATGAACATGTCACACAGTTCTTAAGAAAGTGTCATTCAAAACATGAAGTACACAATAAAGTAATATTAATGTTCCTTAATTTGTTATATCTTTACATTTTATTATAGTTTGTACGGAAGTGTATGATTTAACTCTAAAGTATCAAAGTTATACCAAGTTTATTTTGATGTAATACTGTGGATTAATATAATAAATTTGGTTGCTCGTAAAAAATCGCAACTCTTAAAAAAATTATGATTGTTGAACTCCTTTTGGGTGTAATTTTCTGCGGTAAGTGCAACTCTGCCACCCTGGTAAGCATTGTTCAATAATTCGATTTGATGCAAGCTTGTACCTGATCTGCCCGAATAACCAATGGCAACCAATAAATAAATGCTAATTTCTAATGTAGACTGTAACCAATGGCAACTATAAATAAATAAAAATAAAATTTCCAATTTCTATCGTGAATCTCAATGTCCCTGTTTCAGCACCTATTTAAAATGCGAATTTTGGCAAATCCTTTCTTAGCGCACGTCTATATTATAATAGCTATCTGTATGCCAAATTTCAGCCAGATCCGTCCAATGGTTTGAGCTGTGCGTTGATAGCAGTCAATCAGCTTACTGTTTTTTATATACAGATATGGTTGCCATGGTAATATGGACCCACACACACACACACACACACACACACACACACACACTGACATACATTCATTTTTGATATGAAATCTTGGTAACCTTAGTAACCATGGCAACCTTGGTAACCATGGTAACATGGACACACAGACACACAGACATACATTCATTTTTATATATATAGATGTTACTATCTATTTTATATTAATCTATTTTATAGAATGTTTATATTGTTATCTTATAAGGTTTGATATATTTTTTTTTTTTTTATTATTAAATGTTACCTGTGACTCCGTCATTTGAGGGGGAATAATGTAGTGACAGTTACTAGTACTGCGATGGCAGCTAACCAAATAAAATAAATGTTCCCAAATTACAAATTGTATGTCCATGTTAATTACTAATTAGTAACTCTCTCGTTGATTCTGTTTATATTATTAACTCTGCCACCCTGGTAAGCATTGTTCAATAATTCGATTTGATGCAAGCTTGTACCTGATCTGCCCGAATAACCAATGGCAACCAATAAATAAATGCTAATTTCTAATGTAGACTGTAACCAATGGCAACTATAAATAAATAAAAATAAAATTTCCAATTTCTATCGTGAATCTCAATGTCCCTGTTTCAGCACCTATTTAAAATGCGAATTTTGGCAAATCCTTTCTTAGCGCACGTCTATATTATAATAGCTATCTGTATGCCAAATTTCAGCCAGATCCGTCCAATGGTTTGAGCTGTGCGTTGATAGCAGTCAATCAGCTTACTGTTTTTTATATACAGATATGGTTGCCATGGTAATATGGACCCACACACACACACACACACACACACACACACACACACACACTGACATACATTCATTTTTATATATATAGATTGATATGAAATCTTGGTAACCTTAGTAACCATGGCAACCTTGGTAACCATGGTAACATGGACACACAGACACACAGACATACATTCATTTTTATATATATAGATTTAAATAAAAGGATATTTCTCTCAATATTATTTTGATATTTTATATGATCCAGTACCTGTAATGTCATAATGGAAACTTTATGATACGCATACCTCTAACCCCGTCGACCATCATACAAAGCTGTATCAAGTTCACCTCTTTTCATTGGTTTTCATGATCAATATATATACATAGTGCATTATGAGGCGAACTGGATTCAACGAACTGCGCAAACTCCAACAGTATTCAGTTCGTTTTCATCTTATCATGTTATTTTATCATGGTAAAGACGACATTTTTAGCCAGTCAGTCTTATGCAACTTTTGTCGTATCAGTTTTCTCAACATCAGTTTTCACCTTCCGATTCTCCATCGCACCGTTTTCTGGTTTGTTTTTCATGTTCATAAATGCGTATTACAATTTAGTTTTATACATTGGAGAATCCGTCTAGAGGATATGATTCACAATATCACTTTTATAATAGAATATTATTCTCAGGTTTCTTGTATCTATGAACAATATTTTCATATGCCATTACTAGGTACTTACAATATTGCTTAGAAATGAATAATCATAATTTATAGTATTTACATATTATTATAATATGAATAGATAATATGGAAAATCCGAGGAAAACATTGGTAAAATATTCGAGTTAAAGAGCTTCACGACGATTCTTATAATATAATACTAAAACACGTGAATGTCAAGTATTATCGTGCACTATCGTGAGTTCATTTATGAGCCAATGGCAAACAATATGCTCAATCTGGTGAAATGTAATTTTATTGTGATGAAGTGTATCATATATGGTTCGCCGCACATCCGGATCAGCTCGGACGTTTTCAGCTTATATTCCGACGAATATCGAAGGAGGCCGTTCATCCCCCAAAACGATTACTACGTATAACAGATAATTGTTATTGTTAACTAGATATATCACCCGATTTCAGCCAGAAAAAATGAACAGTTATAAAATGCACCAGCACTAAGTACATTTTGTTTTCAGTTTACTCCAGTTCGCTATATATCGGTGTCAGTATACCTAGGTTTGTGGACAAATCCGATTGAAATGGTGAATCCGCTTATGGTGGATTGGATACTACGCTTGATTTATTTAGTTTAAGTATAATAACTTTACGAACTAATAGGTTTAGGTGTACCTCTACCCGTGAAAATTAACGATTTGAATAGATATCATCTTTAATATAGTTGTTACTTGTTTGTATGGCAATGCCATGTAATAGCCACCTATTGGACCATTTTTTAAACTACTCTCTAAATTAAAAATGTTGGTCCAAATTGGTAGAGCAGTTTTGGAGTCTACAAACTTAACCTGATTTTATCAGTTTGGGTTTAGTTTTAGGTTTAGATTTCTAAATATTGTAAGAATTCGAAAAATAATACTTGTATTCTAGGTATATATTATGACTATGAAAAACTTAATAATAATATGTCTATTCAAAAAAATACCTATTAATTTATAACTTATTAGTAACTCAACCAATTAAAAATATATGAAACATATACTAGCATATTATTATAGTGGATAAACTATAAGATAAACTATATTCTGAGTAAATTACTTTATCATAGTATATACATTTATTGTGGAGATTAATACAAAATGCATAAATATTATTTTAACTCATTAATTATTATTCGTGTATGGTATAATAGTCAATACATAATAATATATAGCTATATATATTAGTGACTTACTCATGAAGAATCTTATTAAAACATTTTTCAAATAATATATTTGTTCAAACTAATTACCTGCTGGTTTTTTAGATGGATGAATGGTATTCAGGCCCTTAGTGGCCCATTGGGATACAGGAAAATTCCTAAAAGTTAAAAGACCTGAGCTCCCTACCAAATAGGTACCTACCAGTTTCAGTTAATTCAGTGATTTATTATTTTGAACAATTCTAATTGAATAATTTAAAAGAGAAAATCACATTAATGACACATAACGAATTTCGTAAGAAAGTTATTGATACTTCGATTTTTGGTGTACTTTCTTTGATCATATTGCTATAGTAATACGTATTTGTCGAAAAACAAATATATTTTCTTTAGAGTTCTTATGAATTATGATAAGAACTAGACAAAGCTAGAATGTGAGATGCTAGTACAGTAGTACACGGTATACCTAAACCGATTATTTCTGTTTATAATAAAGTTATTTATAAATTGCTTGGATTAATAACCATCGACGATAATATTATACGTACATTATTAAATTTATTTTAATTTCACCGTCGCGTCGGGTTATATTATTTGTTTCCTACAAATTAGACATTTCAATCCAGGGACTGGAATCGAACTAAAGAAACCGGAACCTTTAAAATATTCATAAACGGAACGGGACTGAAACCTTTATTTTAATAGATAAAGTATTTGAACTAAACTGGAATTTTTAAATTAAATAGGTTCTTTTAGATTCAAAAATAAAATTATTTTATTTTTCATAATTTAATGCTATTACTGTTTTGTGTGTAAGCTATGTATGATCATATGAGTTAACTAATATTTCTCATACTATTAATAATTAAACCCGCATTCCGGATAAGTATTTAAAATAATTTTACTTTTCGGTAGGTATCTAAATTAACTGGAACCGGTGCGGAAATTATTTGGACCGATACCCTTATATTTTTTTGAACCGAACCGGAACAGTTATTTTATTTTTGGAGAACCAGTACCGGAACCTATACAGATAAATTCAAAAGGTTCCAGTCCCTGTTTAATCTGATTTCCATACAGACCAAACAGAAAAGTTTTTGATTTTTTTTTCAATATCTACAATAATTAATTTTGCAAGTATAAAGTAATAATAGTTTGAATAAATTGAAAATAGTTTATAATGTTAAAATGATTTTAGATTTGATGAGTTGAGCCTATTTATTACTGTTGTATGCAATAAATTATAATATAAAGACAGGACTTTGGAATTAGTACACAGAAAAGTCAATGTAAAAGTTCCAACAATTAACAGTAATAGTATAACTACTATTTTAAATTGTTAAATAATTATTATGACCTAGGTACTCTGCCTTTTAGTCGTATTTCTTAGTTAACCTATTACAAATGTTGATTATGTATAGTAAATAATAATTTATCAAATACAAATTCTAATAGCCTATTATCTATTGATCATAAATAATATAAGACGGTTTTTGTCTAGCGTCTAGCTAGATAGTATGAGCGAAATTTGGCGTTTGTGACGTTGTGTTTAATATCTATAAACAATGACCAATGCCATTACCTACCCACTGAGTGCGTGCCGCTGATATTGTTTACTTATAAAAAGACCAGATATCGAATTTTATTTTCATATAAAAAAAAGGAGGACAAAATTATTAGGTACATTAAATTAAACTAATCCAAATGAACTCTCAGAAATAACGATACATTTTCCTAAATTTAAAAAATGGAATTCAATCAAATCGAAACTTCATAGTCATTATTATCACCAGTGAACCAGAATGTTGTTTTACAAACGTATAATATAATATTATTGTTTTTTTTTTTTTTTTTTATAGAGAACTTAAATCAAATTTAGATATATTTTATTATTTACGTACATAGAAATTCACTTACAGTTTACTGTTTTTACAGGTAAACCATGTGTTTGACTTGAAAAAAATGTTAATTTTATAGTTTTGTTTTAGTACGAGAATCGAACAGATTGATAACTTGGCTAAATATTATACAATATATTATAGGTATATGGCTGCAATACGATTGCGCGCGGTCCTTATCAGCGGTACCTTTTTAGGCGTACGATTGCTCGTGCCAAATTATTTTTACTTCTAAGCAACGTTGCTAAATACATAGATTATAGGTTTTAAATGAAATTTTTATAATAACTTCAGAAAGGGGGAGTGGTTTATTAGTGGCGAAGAAACACAAATTTCGACACGTCAGACAGCGGGAAGATGGAAACAACAGATGGAGATGCTGTAAATAATATAAATTTATAAATAATAAATTAAATATAAATTATTATAACTATTTTTTATTATTTGTATATAAGGTGATTTTGTATCGAAATTGATGACTTTCAATCGTGTACCAATTATTATTGTTTTTTATTTTGAATTTTTTGACCTAAAAAATTGAAATTAGAAGATATCACTGGGCTAGTCGAAAATTTGTTAGGTTTTTATAGTAATAATTATTTTATATTTAAATAATAATTTGGCAACGTCGCATCCAATTTCACGCGCAATCGTACGCTTTTGAACAGTCAAAAGCATGATTATTTGTTATTCCAGCACCATTCGTATGCCTAAAAAGGTAAAACGTGCGCAATCGTACGTCCACCGATAGGTATATGGATCCATTTATATTAGTAAGTAGTAAATGGGCAGTGATTATATCTAGTTTCCTGGTAGGGAAAAAGGACCCAGTAATCGCCTGATTTTATGTTACATAATATGTAGGTAAGGTGACAATGTAAATTTTAACCCTGAATAAAGGTTGTCGACATTAACTCAAGTTGCTTGCCGGAACGGAAAAAACTATTTGATACATTTCTGGAAATTTTGACTCCGGAACATTGACTTTCAGTAATAGAGAATATTAAATAACTAAATATTGTAAACGAATTATTTCCGGAAATAATAACGATATTATCATTAAATTATAACATTTAATGTTATTGGCATCCCCGAACCCCATATAGGTACTAGGATCTGCAATAGCGCAATCTAAAATGTTGATACAACATTATGTACCTTCTGTTCGGGCTTATTATCGATTACACGGAAATTGGAATTTATATATTTTTTAGATTTTGCCGAGTCTGTATACGTAATACTACGAAAATAATAATATTATAATATTGATGATACATTTTTACAGATCTACGGGTTTACAATCATTAGTGATTTGTGTCTAATAAGTTATAACTACTATTGATTATAAATGGATAAAATATCTGTTGAAATTTTAAACCAAAAAACCTTTACATCGAAATATAGGTTTGGGTTTAGGTTCCTAAAAAAAAAATTTATTTAGGGTTCCGGTGTGGTTTTGGTCCCAATATATTCTCATAAGGTTTCGGTTCAAAATCGGTCTTTTTCCGTTTACGTTTTCAGCCCCTGCTATAAAATACATCCACACACACATTGCTTAATTTGATTAATTATATTATGTGTGTTGAGTGTAATGTGTACATTGCACACGTGCAAAATACCGACTATATTATGCATAATACCTATTACGATATATTATCAATTGTTATAAACTACCAAACTACAACATATGATAATGCTTTATATGTTTTTTGTATGACTTGAGTATTATAATTTTAGTTTATTCCTGATTATTGGATTTTTTGGTTTTCATACTATCATGAAGAATGTTTTTGCAAAAACTATAGCGGCAATGAATGTGGTTCAATCATGATTTTGTCCAAATAACGGTTTTTCAAGGTGTAGCTTTGATTTTGTTTTATTTTATTAACTCCAATTGGTATGTATCTAAAGTAAAATCTACATAGTATGATTCCCTCGATACAAATATGAAACTTTTGAAGTATTTTGAGTACCGTGAAAAAAAGCATATCACTGCACTGTAAAACCAATACCTTCTATTGGACGGCAATGAATTATCTGAATATAAATTCGTAGTTGAAAGAACCTTTTGTATCTTAAATAAATACTTTATTTATTAAAAACAATTAAAAAGTATACACATTTAATATGCAACAAAGAGTAGATAACTAATTTGAATCTTATTTAGGAAGTTTTTAACTTTTAGAAAACTTCAAAAATTGTATATTAGTAAGTACTGAATAACATTCAAAATATCTATTTAATTTTTTTTTTTTTTTTTATAATGTTTTCCTAGTTATCATTGTACCCAATTACTTTTTAGTAAATAATTAAAAATAAATAATTATTGTGACAACTGATATACATATTTGAAACCATGATTTAAGAAAACATTGACAATTTCATAACTTAAAACTTTGAAATATATGTTTATTGGCTATAAAATTATGGAATTTGCAATTCAATTATTTTTATAATAATATAATCTCTATAGATACCTAGCATGAACTTACAGAGCTTAGGATTTTTATTTGGTTTTTTTGAATAATTCAAGGGTCATTGACTTACATAATTTATATATTAGGCAATATAAGTTTTATGGTGTTATATTTATATATACATATATAGGTATATAATAAAAATTAGCATAGAACCATAAAAAATAATTACATAGTAACATTTTTTATACCAGCTAAATTAATTTTATAAAAATCTTAAGACTAAAACCGTTTTAAAAACACTTATCTTAACATTGAAGTAAGTACATAATATTATACAGTCAGAGGTTAAAAAGTACCAAACAATAGTTAATACAGTTTGTGTAGGTACCTACTTATATGTGCACACATTCACAACATCCACCCAATTAAGAAATGAAACTTAAAACTTTAATCAATTTAAGTATCTACTAACCAAACTAATTGGATTTAAAATATTCATACATTTACAAAGAAAAAACAAAAAATGTTGGCTTACCTATCTCATTAAATATACTTACTACAATAAACAGTAGTAAATACAAAATTTTAAAAACAAATTAATAGATTTTAATTCACTTTGGATAAATAATTGTATAGTGTATTTAACAGTAGGTATTCAAATTATCAGCATCTACAATAAAAGTAGTTTTGGCTGGTAATACAGACATCAAAAAAAAAATAATACTTAATATTCGGAACCTTAGTGAAATAATTATAACAAAATAGACTTACAATGGTTTTAAAAATAGTTTATTTTACTCGGGGACTGAAAAAACCTATGTATCCTTGCTGACATATCACTATAATATGTATGCTGAACATTATATTATACATTGTCATTTTCTACAAACAGGAAAAAAATAACATATTTTTTTATAATGATGAATAATAAAGTATTTTTACTAGCACAAAAAATTGCTTTCCAGAACAAACAATATGTCACAGTAGGTAAAACAAAAAGTATAAAAGTATCCTCCTTAAACTCAGAAACTACAATAAATATCGAATTAAGCATACAACGTTTATAAAAGCATTAAAATAATAATAATATTATATTTATAAAACATTATAAAAACTATGTTTTCAACTAATTTTATTTCAAATAAAAATGTTGGGTTATGCTAATGGAAAACGTTGTATAATAATGAGTAATTAATTATGTGAAAAAATGTACTTTCATTCTTCATATTGTACTTTGTCAATGCAATTATTTTCTTCTAAAAACTACGAAAATATATATTTTTTAGTTTTAATGATGGAACGACTAATTATGGAACATGTTGCACACAAATTATAAACATTGAAAAATGAAAATGTATCTAATGCGTAGTTGCATTCGATTAAAAAAAAAATCTGTTCAGAATGACTATAGATTACTAAATATATTTAATTAAAAGTAAAATCTTTATATTTATATTTTATGTTATAAATGATTATGTATCAACATCAAGCTATTTTTTTTATATGCATACACTTGTTGAGTAAACACCATTGAATTCATCATAAATAATACAAAATATTATACATAAACACACTAATTTACCTGACTATTGGAATTTTGATCGGCTGTGAATATATGCCCTGGTTTTGTAAACTATAATTGAAATTATTTTCTGGCGGTTTTAAATAATTATTGATCTGGAAAATACAAAATGTACAGAATAAATATTTTAAAAAAAATAAACGATATTATAAAACAATATGTTATTGACTCATAGCAGGTACAACACTAATAACTACATATTATGTAGGTTAACCTGTATGATTTTTTAATCAACTTAAAAAGAAATTATACAAATTAAATTTACTTTCATTACTCGAGTTTGCATAAGTATTGATTTATATACAACTTAAATTAGAAAATCAGGTAGGTACAACCTACACGTCATATAAATATCTATTGTTTCCAAAATAATTTTTGCCAACCATAAAATTAAATTAGGAAATTGTTAACTGATTTAATACTTAAAGTTATTTTTTTTTTTATTCATTCAATGTTAGTTTATACATTTTTATTTGAGCATTTTCACTATAAGCTTTTATTTCATCTATTACGAATAAGTGCATGTCATGTAAACAATTTTTTTATTGTCTTATAGCGTACGCCTAGGTAAATATTTAAGAGAACTCGAAACAATCAGTTTTTCATGCCAAAAATACATATTTTCATTCCAACGCACCGATGAATCTAATTACACAAATGGATTTTAGAAGAAAAAAATTGGATTGTTTGAATTGTCGTCTTTAAGCACAACAAACAACTCTTTCAAATTTTAGAGACATAAGCCTTTCAACATTCGACCTTAAAAATATGAAATGTTTGTAAAAATGTATGTTTATTCAACTGTGAATGTTACGAGGATTCGAATAAATGAATTGAAAAATTAGTTCATCTATGTCATAATCAAATATCTGTTGACGTTAAATCCGTTTTGAGTATCAAAATCGTATGATGTTACAATGGAATTAAATGTTATCAAATTTGCATTGCAATAATATTATGTCATTAAACACCACGACATATCAAATTATTATTGTAATTGTTTGCGTGCTCGTTGTAGTAAGTGTCTCCTCTTATAACCACGTAACACATAAGTTATAATTATACACTAATGATATTAACTGGGCACACACTAACACTATAATGAAACATGAAATATCTTATTATTGCCTATACTAAGTTCCTTAGGTTTCGAATCCCCTTTTCAGTGATTTATAAAAACTAATCTAAAATTAATAAAAGTTAATAAAAATTATAATATTTATCATATATTATAGTTTTTTTTTTTATTCTAACCATACAAACATACACACCTGAAATTTATCTCGATGTATCATTAAGAAGTGTTTAACTTTTGAAACATCGTTTGTACGAATCGCCACTTCCAGTAATTGACTTTCAAAACCAAGGTGGTCTGTAGATGCAGAAGAACCGATACTAAAAATTTAAATAATAATTAATGAATATTAATAACAACGAATAATAATTTGGTAATAATATAAAATATTATGTTCATATTATAACATCTGCGTATTTGTCAAACAGTTATTTTAAATTATTTTCATTAACATATCCGTTAAAGTTTATCATTTTTTTGATTCGTATTGGAACGATGGTACTGCAAAGAATAAATATGTGTTGTTTTTTTTTTGTGTTCTAGTTTTTACACTCATCTCTTAATGTACAGCAGAATGATTACATACTTTTTCCATTTTTATTTTGAATTAATAGTTTGGATTTTAATAGGAAACGTAATTGATAAAGTCTAAGATTTAGGTAGTGATTTTATTTATGTTTTAATGTGATTACATTATATTTTATAACCAAACCGTCAAACCGTTCAATGGTACCTCGGTATGTTGACAAAATATAAGTTGATATATATCGTAAAAGAAGTTGAACATACAGTATTAATAATAGAAAAATAAATAACTAATAATTTAATTATAAATTAATATTCTTCGAAATAAAGTCTGACACGTCGGCTCCACACAGAATTGTTATTCGTATGAAATGATTTATTATTGAATTCAAATTTAACACATCCATTACAGTGACGTACTTAATGATGAAGTACACGTGAAAAATACTACACAGCAGAGGTACGTCCCAGATTTTTAATTCTGAGACTGAGTATTATAGTAGTGAGCTTCTATAATAATTATAATTTGTGTTTTATCACGATTTCCAATTAAAATTTTTATTAAAAAGCTTAATATAGTCCGTATATTGTTTTTTTTTTTTGTACTTTGATTTTTCAATCATCCGATTGAGTAGGAATTTTTAAAAGAATTTATAATTTACTAAAAATAAATATGAAATATTAACATGAATCAAGTCTGTATTAAAAATAATTTACATTATATAGGTTTGGTAGGTATACCTACGTTATTTTGTTCACAATATAATTTCAAGTGTAAACATGTAAAAAATAAAAATTATAGTTTATAACAATGCAAGTTTATACATCGCCAATGCCCAAGGATCAATAAAAATTAAAATAAAACTGTCTAAGTTATTTTTATTTTATATCTGAAAATAATATTTTATGGACTTGAATTACGGGAACATAGGTTTTAAGAGGTCAGTATTGATATTCTAATAAATAACAATAATATTTACAACAATTTTTATTTTTAGTTATTAATACCTATACTGAAACATAATGTATAACCTTGCGTTAAAATAATATGTAAATTTAATGTACCTAACTAATGGCCATTGCCACCAAATTTGTAAAAAGCTATCGATAAAAAAGAATAAAAATAACATCAGAATATTATAAAAATATTTTAACAATTTTTTACTATATAATTTGATATAAACATATTGTAGTATACTTTCTTTTCACACTCAAGAATTGCTGTTTACTGTATATAAATAATTAATAATTAAAATAACTATGATTAAAAATACAGTTTAAATAATTTTTTGGATGGTGATTACAAGCAATGGAATTTAAGAAAAATATATTATAATAATATTAATATTAAATCTAAAGAACAGTGTACTTTTTAATAATTTAAATAACTAAAAATTATTGAAATTGTGTTTTGACATGTTATTTTCTTCTTTGTTAGTTGCTATCTCCAAGATTTAATAAGTTTACTAACGAATTCTCAAAACTGTGCTGTTTACTGCATAAACACAAACATCTAGAACATTCTAATAATGTGTACCACAATATATGACAAACTAAATAATATATTCATGAATATGTATTTTCATAAGAGTCATGAGCTGAACTTTATTAATTAAAAGTTTATAAAATTTCAGATAAAAAGTACTTAGTCTACGAGAGATTGATAATAACATAGGTACCTATTATTACCGTTTATACAATATTAATTTTCAAATTGTATCAATCTAATTTGTTTTATACACATTATACAAATGTAAAGGTTATTTTATATTACAGTAGCTGTCAAAGCTACACGTTTAGTAACTTTTTTTTTTTTTTAATTAATTCAAAAAAAAATATTCAATTAAAATATTTTATTGTATGCCTCTAGACTACTCATAACAAAAATAAAAACTACTGAATCATATTGTTCGGAAAATATTATTATATAATATTATCATACTATGTATGCATTGTTTATGTATTTAAACATACGCTTATAATTTAGTACCTAAATCCTACACACATAGGATGTATTCGTATTATATTATTATAAGATAACTATTTAGTATTTATATTTAAATATTAAATGTATGTACCGTACAAGCATAATGTTTCTGGCAAATAATGTCTTATTTTTCCAAGTTTTTGCTTGGTATTTAATGTAAGATTGATTGGAATTTTCTATTTGTAAAAACAAGATAAGGTAGGTATGTGTTTTTTTTAACATTTTGAGTTAAGTGAGGATTTCCTAAGCTTATTGCCAAAGTTATGAAAATACACGTATAATTGTTAGTTCTGAGCAAAGCAATGAATGGAGGTACTGATTTTACAATCATGTGAGTTTTAGTTCTGATTTAATAACCTTTTGGGGCAGTAAAAAACTTTGATTTTTAACTTTGAGGGTGGCTTTAGGTATAAATTTGGTATATATAAAAAATTCTATGTACTATTCAAAATAAAATAGATAAACGAGTTTTTGAGCAAAACCAGTATTTGAAAAAATTAATTTTGTTTTATTGGTGTAATTTAAAAAATAATAATCTTAGATACTTGAAATGTCCACCAGTTGTATAAATAATCATTTACTCTACGTATATTATGATAAAACTATTAGGTATAAATCTTTTGACCCCCCCTTTTTGAACTACATACAACTTTAAAAGCATATTATACAGTTTTTTTTTGTTTTTTTACTATAAATGTCAATAAAAACATTTACACTGAGTCAAAATATTTTAATACAAGATTTCTCATAAGTAAATTATTAAAAAAAGTGTATAATGTTAAGTTTTTTAAGAGACAGCCTAAGTTAAAATTTAAACGAAATTAGATTGTTGAAGGACGAATAACGATTTTAGTTATTTTGTTATAATTTTAAAATTCTATTGGCGGGTACTTGAAACTTTTAACGTATGTTATTATATATTTTTATACACACAATGACGTTTTCAAATGCAATGATTTCAATAAAAATAAATTAAGCTTTCTGTATTACGTAAGTAGTAAAATAAATTACTTTAATAGAAATAGAAATATATCATAAAACATACTTAGTATAGGCTGAAAGATGGTCTTCGCTCAGAAACGTTTTTTGTATACAATGAATAAATCATTAAATTCAAATTTAACATATACATTATAGAGACTTACTGACGAAGTGCCTACACACGACCCTTACTGTATAACAAAGTGGTTACCTACTTTCCCTCTTTTTTTCTTTATAATTATTTTAATTTTATTCGAAAACCTTTTTTTTTAAATATCAAAAATCTAGTCTATACCTCCGGTAGATACTTTGAAGAGGTCAATACGATCTGTTCGTAGTTTCTATACGCTTAAATGAGGACAACTGCCAAACAGTATCGGATAAATGTTAAGATGCTATTCTATCTTAATCAAATTGTTTTCGAGTCGATTATTATTTATTTAAAATTCCACATCACATCATCATTCAACGTGAGCAGAGTCAAATCAACTCACACAACTAGGTTTTTAAATCCTGTAATGGGGTTTTATATTCACCGTTTGGACTTACTATAAAATTAATTAAACTAATATACTAATTTTCGAAAATACTACTGATGACTCCAATTTAAATAACTTCAAAACATCTCTTTTCTATCATAATATGTTTTAATTAGGTAAATAATATTTACGATGCAGTATTATAATATGAGATAAGCTATAGAAAATAGCCAGTGAAGTGTGCAAGTATGAAACATATGAAAAATACAACGTGACATAATATATATATTACATATATGTAATAAATGACTAGCTATTTTGAATAGATAATTAATTATTTGAATTCATATTTCCACAGTTAAGAAGCAACTGTGACACGCTCCTACTTAGCATTTTATTTTTTGAGGAATTTCAGCCGACTGTATATAAAAATATACCCATAAATATTCGGGACACGTCGGGATAAATCCTCGAATCCTTGAATCTTTGCCCCCCCATCCTCCCACCAACTACTGAAATATTCGAATTAAGTAAGTGGTATAAAAAAATGCTTTTTATTGTGTTATTATCATCTTTCACAAATATACTATAGCGGAAATCACACGAGCGTGATGTTGGTGCCACAAATCTGTCAAAAGATTCACTTTTAATCAAGCATTTACCATGTTTATTTGTCAACTATTATAAAATTGTTATCAAATTTAATAATCTAAGTATTACGTCTTTTACACTTGTACCCAATTTATTCTTACACAAAATCAACAACACCATATTATGTAAATATTATATTGTATATTATATTATATTGTAGATTTAGTTGTAAACTTTGTTTTATGATTTTTATGATATTAATAATACAAGACATGAAAAGTAAAAAAATATTGATTATTTTTGTTTGACAATAGGTAATATTTTCAGTTCAACTAGCTATTTTATACAAAACTGTCTTCCAACTAAGCCAAAGGGCATTGTATAATTATGTAAGATTTTCGTGATGTAGGGCATGGAAATATAATATAACAGAGTGCCCGGACAACCAATTTTTTGTTTAATAATATTATTATAACATTATATTAACGAATAATATTAGTATAACGTTATTAAAATACTATTATAATACTATCATTACAAAATGTGGTCTGGGTGGTGAAGTGGTAATGTGAAAACAGATATAGGTAACCTTGAAATTACATTTAACATTGATCTTTGGTAAATTTGTAGGGGATAAATACCCAGGCATAAAGCTCACGCACTCTAGTGTTTTCGTGACCATTGCTCGCGTTAGGTATTGTGTCATAATAATATTATGTTTCCCGTTCCCTCTATTCGTAGTGCGCATTTCGCTATTAGTAAACAGAATATTTTAGTAGGTCATATTATAGTGTTTACAAAATATACATTGTTTAGTATAAACTATAATATATTATACATATACCTACCAACTCTGAATGTAGCCCTATCTTAATTTCACGATTTGGAATATTATTGCATACACTTATATCAAAATGCATAGACCTATGGTATTATATTATTATATTATATGCATCAAACAACAAAGTCTGTGTATTTACTCATTGTTATTAATACAAAACCAGAAACATGAATGTCTTACTACACTGTGCAGGCATTTTAATATTTGATTTACGGTTAAGACAAATGGTGGCGCGCTTAACACTATAAATGTTACAATTTTATTTTATGTGTTTAATAAATACCTGCAACGTGGAGTGCTTAATGGGATAAAAATTTTTGACGAATCTAACACGTCTTGTAGCTGTTCAGAACTCTTCTCATCGAGGGGATTAAAGTCCTCACAACCCGAAGTCACATTATGTGGATGGTCATCCTGTGAACAAAAATATATATGATCCATGAGATTACATCATCGTTAAAGTCCAAATAAGGAGAAAATATAAAAATTAAGACCATGGAAACATCAGAGTATAAGGGTAATTCACCCAGTACCCTCACTCCTATTTTATCCTTAAATATTAAAACATTTTTATTTTAGAATTTTGAAGTATACTGAAGGTCCTTCAAATGTTAAGATTTACTATAACATTTGAGAAGGATTGTACTGTGGTGTAAAAAATTTCTCGTTTTCTTAGATTTATTACTGTTAATTGCTAAGCAGATGATTTTTAAAAGACATAAAAACGTAAACTATCCTTTCTCTGTTCTGAATTAAAATAAAAAATATGAATGTATCAAGTATATTCATTATTTTTTCAAACAAAATGTTTTAAAAGATTACGGAGTTTAGTCTAAAAATCATATTGATAATGCGATACATAATTCAGATGGTTATTATTTTAAAGTAAAGACATTTGTATTTTATATTTGTTGAATTTTTGACGAAATTATTAACAATTTCTACAATAATTAATTGAATTAAATTATAATACTTGACTCTTATTATCGCCTTATTTTTATTTATTTATTTATTTTTTGATTCTTTTAAGTAGTTAATCTAAGTTCTAATTTTATAATAATATGTACTATTTATTAAAATTAAATTTATTTATGTATTCAAATATTATTTGGATAGTCATATACTACTGCATTACGCTTATAATCTATACATACAACAATCATAAAAAGAAGACAACAGAATCTATAAGCTTATTAAAAACAGACACTTGTTGTAAATTTCACCATGTTTCATTTTTTTTCCTATATTTTTTCATTACACTTATCGAAACTAACTAATAAGACATTTAAAACACAATGACCCGTTTAAAGCATCTACCAAATAAAATATCCAATCAAAATATTGGGTCACGTGAAACTTTTAGTGCACTAACACTGCTCGAAAAATGATCACAGATAAAACGAAAAACAAATCGTTGTAATTCCCATACACCCCCCTATATCTAAAAGCACGAGTAATAGGAAACCAATCTCTTAAAATCTAAAATAGATGAAACTTGATGCAACACAACACCATTGTAAATTCGTATTATTTATCATTAATTTAGAGCCAAAGTCAATTTATTCAGGTACGTGATCGGACATTATTTTTGATGTTGAAATTTCCAATCTAAATTTTATTGACACAATAAAGTTGATAAATTTAGGTTATATCCAAACATCTATTTCTGTACATTATATTATATCATATTTGATATAACTTTTAAAATTACTTATTTAAATGTATTTTGGTAAAATATTAGGTATTATATTTTATAATCTAAAAAATAAAAATTAGTTTCAATAAGGTTAAACTAGTCATCCCCACACCTTCAAGCCATATTATGTAGTTTGGACTGATATATTATGTAAACATAATGTTATTTAAGTTCTATACTTATATTTCATATTTTATTTCAGTCACATTATCTATAATTCAATAATTACAATTAAATAATATATTAATAATTGACAACATTGTAAGTATACAGAGTCTCGACATAGTTCTTTACAATATATTTCACTTTGATATTGTATATTTTATTTATTTTCAATATGGTTCATAAATTAAAATCATATAATTAAACGAAAAAAAAAACATTAATTAGAAAATAAATAAGACTACATCATTAAAGTTCATTCATACAGAGGTATATTAAGATTTGGTTAGAGGCATTATATTATTTTTCAAGAAAAAAAAACTCTGAAACGTTAATTAATATAAACACTAAATTTAAACTATAATTTATTTGAAACTTTAACCTAATGGAAGAAAAATAATAATAACGTCCGTTATTAATTACCTTCCAACATTTTAATAAAACAAAAAAATTATAAACGTTTTTATCATTTAAAAAAACAGTTTTTACGATCTATATTAATATTGTGTTGACCAACCTTACCATAAATGCATGTAAAAAAGGAATTTGTATTTTTCATACTTAAATCAGACTTTTTTGACTCAGCAGCTAACTTTTAATGGACTTCGTTTTATCCGTTAATATGAGTTATTTGGATATACAACATTTGATACAGTACCTACCTAAAAAAATTATCACATATTTCAAGGACACTATAAAATATACGCCAAGAAATATAATGTATTATACAATTTTAATATTATTATCTTTTAAATATTTTTTTTGTTTTTGATGCATCGGTAACAATGGCCATTATCATGTTGTGGGGGCTACTGGTAAGTTTGAGGTGTGTTGGAAGGGTTGTTTTGAGCAACACGTTTGCATCGGTTTCGTCACCACAAACTCGTGTGGTCACCCATCCGAGAGCTAGCGATGCCGAACGATGCTTGACCACAGCACGCATTATCGACTTCAGCCAACCACCAGACCTCCATTCGTAATATTATTTAGCTTACAAAACGCTGTGTACTATCATTCGGAATACCAATGAATTACGATTTATTATATACAATTATGGACTCTGTCGTTTTGACTTTTGCACACCCAGACGCGAAAAGTTTAGGACTCATTTTTATTTTTATTAGGATTATGTTGTAAAAATTGCTCGTACAATATAAGTTTCTATTGCAAACACTCCAGATTTATTACCGATGGGTGCACTAGCTAATAAGTAAATCAATAACTATTGACTAAGCATATTAATATATCATGCACCAAAATATTAATCTAATATAATATATGGTCACAATATGGAAAATTTATGTCACCAAACTTCTCCGAAACGGCTTGATCGATTTTCATGAAATTTCGTGTGTATATTCAGTAGGTCTGAGAGAGTGAAGTAAACTATTTTTCATACCCCTAGGTCCAACCCGGGAAGGTGCTCTGACGGGGATTTTGACATTTACGGTGGAAATTTTTGTTTATAAATGGTTGCTATGGGTTTTAAAGCTATAATAATAATATTATTGGTTTCCATTAGTTAATCGTTAGTTAAACTAATTAACTAACTTATTATTATTATTATTATTATTATTATTAATAATTATTAATGGTATTAGTATTTTATTTGTATATTGGTTACTCAAGTATTCATCAAATCGGATTGTCACATATTTCCTACCAATACCAATATGTTGCCACTTATAGCCGATCACCGGCAGTGTCCACAATCTACCGCAGGTGGTTTTTCTATTGCATATACCTACATAATTGTCCGATATCCGATGTAGTCGGATAGCCAGGGTGCTGAATTTAACTTACTGTTGAGAGTTACATCCAAAAGGATTTGAACAATCACAATTTTTTAAAGAGTTGTCATTTTTTAAGCGCAACGAAGTGCATGGGATTAGCTAGTATATATTATATAATAATTAATTCATAGGTATTGACAATAATGATCATCTGAAGAGCACAACAAATATTTTATAATAAATAACAATATGCCAAATTTATTATACTTATTTTACACTGACACACAAAATAATAATATCTAATGTTAACAAAACCCTATATTACATAATATTGTATTGTACAGTAAGTACCAGTGACTAAACAATATTTGATTAGTTATATTATTGAGTTGTATACAATAAATCAAGAAGGGAATATTTTAATGAAAAATAAAGGTTTATAAATTTATTTGACAAATTGAGTTCCGATGATCTTAACAATTTCTGCGAAGATTAAAATTTAAATGGAATACAAAATAGTCTATTCTAGAGTTGATTACTTGTACGTTTTAAAACAAATACATATTTCAAATGTCAATGAATTAATTATGTAGGTAAGAAATTATTATTTAATCTCAATCAATAACATACTGTATATATAATACTGTATATATAATTTTGACGTAACTAGCTGTCTGATTGAACAATCAGAAAGATACAACTGACTAAGAGTTAATATTTTAAAATCATAATATTATTGTAAAAATAAGTAAATTATTCAAAAGCAATTTAGTGTTTAGAAATTTATTTATAACCTTTAAAGTTAAATGCCAATAGACAGACCACCACGGAAAAATATGCTATCAAGAATACACTTAAAGCTAAAATAGAAAATTAAACACATATTAATATTATACTACTTTGTTCCATACATTTTTGTATTATACCATTATATTTTTTTATTATTTTGTATGTCTTTATGATTACACGGCGTTTTAGCTAGGCAATTTATCTACCCCATTGTCGTGTTTCATTTTTCCGGTTTCTAGTAAGCATTTTAATATTAATATTATTCTGTTAACAAATACAAAATAACACAATACAATGGTGAGGTGTATAAGTACAATATTATGTAAGGCATAATCAATAAAAATCGTAACTAAGAAGAAAATATAATTAAAGTTATAATTATTATAATAATTAGTTAGTTTTAAATTACTTATTTTTTTTTATATTACTCATGAATAATAGTTATTCAAACATTTATAATTAAAATGAAAATATGCTATATTCAACCAAAATTTAACAGTATTTTATAATCACATTAATATGTTTATGATAGCTACAACTAGGTAACTTCAAAGTTTTTTGGTGCCACCAGTAATACCATGACCTTCATTGAAGCTGTATGGTTATATTTTCTGTTTGATTTTCTCGACAATTGAATGTTAACGGCTAAAGGTTATATTCACATATAAGCATTCACAACTCAATAAAAAACAACATCGATGGCATAATATCGGTAGAGGAAACTTTTTTGACTTTGGATTATTTTTAAAATACCTATTTTCGTTGGTTGTAATGGTCACTTAAGTTCTAGATTTACCCCCCCCCCCCGCCATACACCACAAAACAAATATATATAAGTACGCCACTGAACAACACTCTTTAAATAACAGTAACCTACGTAAACAAATATAGATCGTTGCTATTTAATCAGAAGTGCACGGGTAATATAAAAATGCATTAGTAACTTATCTTTTGTGGAGAATACGTAGTTTGAATTGTTATTTAGAAGTTTGATCTCAATTAAAGTACCTACATTGTATATTGATTAAAACTATATGTAATATTATATAGAAACTTCTACAATTTAATATAATATTCAGTTTTAACCATTGTGTGGTGTATAAAATGTTCCAAATACTAATCTACAAATGCCATATTTGTTGATATGCTATAAAAAAATTGCTATTAAACTTTTTCCTAGGGGGTATAGAATTACTTTTAAACTATATAGGGGTTCGTTTTAAGCTTCTATCTGCACACTCTCCGGTAAACTATTTTTTTCCTATTATGAAGGCTAAATATTAGTTTTGATTAGGCACAACGAATTATAATTATTCCATACGAATATAAAAAAAATAAAATGTTTATTACAATAAAATATAATTTTTTAGTGACTCGGGTTTGGTTTAGAAATTATACGCACATATCATCTAGAAATGACCATGGAATATCCTGTTTCTAATCATTTATTTATGAAAACGACAATATTTTTGAGAGGTTGACTATCTTGAAAAAATGTCTACCATATTTCGCGAAATAGCAAAGAATATGTAAAGGATAGGTCAAAAACCGCATTCCCTCGGTGGGTTAAAACGGAAAATGAAATTGTCTCTCTAGTGTTGAGAAAAAAAAAAAGACTTAAGGCAGCTGTGATTCGTATTTAGCTGGGACAATATCGTGATTTCCCCTTGGTCACTCTCTCGGGAACCAAAAGTTTTTACCCAATGAATAATGAAAAGTTTTGATAGTCTCTGATATATTTGTTGTGACCGTCAATTGGTAATAAATTCAAAGTCACAAGACTGAAGATATTAATTGCTCTCGTGCTATTCCATGTGACTGCAGTCACTATAAGGTGATCGCTTTTTTTTTTGTGATTGCCTCCGACCCCCACGTTTCATAATGGTTAAAAGACTATTTTTGTCCATAATCAACAGACACACCCACATAAACGTAAAATATAATTGATGATGGGTTAACTGAAATATCGGTCAGAAAAAGCCAATAATACTAATAATACTATTGTCTTTATATTCCTTCCACCACCGATGTGAATCTTTGTCTTCTACCAAGGTCAGATAATTTTATTATTTTAAAAATTACAATTAAATGTGGGTTATTATAAATAATAAATTGCAGTAATATAAGTAAAACAGTGAAACAAGAAAGGTTCATAGTTTAGAGGAACTTGTTAAATCAAATTACATACAGTTGGTTCTAATTTATAGTTCTCATAAATAATATTATAATAAAGGTAAGTAAATTTCGTTAAATATCATTATATTGAAATTACACTGTACCTACAATTATAATATAATATTATTATCTATTAAATAAACCATACTAATAACCATTAAGAATAACTCAAAAGTGTTATTATTCATTTTTACGCTTACAAAAATCGCCACAATTATTATTACATGTGAAAATGATTATTTTTCAATATTATTTATTTTTTTTCCTAATTTATCAATATTGTTCGTGTGTATGAGTGCTAGTTGTTTTATTTTTTAATTAGGTTTATGATTTAATAGAGACTGGTTAGTCTGCGTTTCGCGTTCTGTTGTGAGTAATATATATTTTGTTCTATATTTATATAATTGTTTTGTTCTTTGTAAGTGAATTATTAAAGAGTTAAAAAGAATTATTTTATTTATTAAATAAAATTATATTTTCAATGGTTCTAATAATGACAGTGGCGTTAGTTTGAGAAGATAAATAATCTATTCTCCTTGAGTGACTATTAGTTTCAATTAATTCCTACTCTTATTTTTGTTATTTTATTTAATTTTTTAATTTATTATAGTCAACTTATCGCAACGTATTGTTATAGTATGATATATATTATTATTTATTTATACTTTTGTTTTAGAATAAAAAGGCCGTTTATATATTATAACTAATAATATTATTGTTTCGACCAGATTCAATTAATGATATAATTATATAGAGCTTTGCCAATTTACCGAAATACAATAATAGATGCACCGATCCAACATCACTGCTATAAACTAGTGTAGGGACGAGTAAACTTTTTAAACGGAGGTCAAAATAGTAGTAAAAATAAAAAAAATGTGAGGTGGGTAAAAAAGGTATAAATTGTACATACAATTTTGCATCATTAGTTTTTTTTAAACCTAAAATGTTGGTTTCTGTGGCCAACAGGCCGCAGAATGCCCACCCCTGAACTAGATATGGATACAGGTGGTTGTACCGCGATCTGTTGTCTGGACAGTCAAAGGATTTTATATGATTATTTGTTTACATTTAGTACGGAAAAACTGCAACCACGGATTGCGTATTTCGATTATTATGTAGTGTTGTTTGGCTTTTTTGTATCAGCTATTTAGAAAATATGGTTTTTTTAAAAAGTTTCATTTACATATTTTTTCCTAACACAATCATTATTTTTACTTTTTATTTTCTATTAATTATACTTATTATATAATATATTTTACATAGATTTGATGAACAACGTAATTTATCTTGTATAAAATATATTATGTATATAGTATTTTATAATCTCTTTGAATGTATGAAAACTGCTTTTATTCAAAGCCTAATGTGCCTAATTATTACTGATAATAATTGTTTTTAAGGCACCCGGTGCCGATGCCATTTTGTCCTCAAAACTATAGTCTGGGGGATTAACGATACCTCCTTGTAGAATCAACCAGATTTCATAGTTTTTTTTTTTTAATTGCTAGAGGGAAATATTCTACACACCGCATCGATCTCTGTTTTTCAACATTTTATTCTCAAACTTTATAATAAGTCTAAAAAAATACAAGATAAAAGTCATTTTTTTTACAATTTTTTTAATACAATTATTTTAAATAAAATACAAAATCAGAGAACGATTCGGGCTGTAGGAAGTCTTCTTCTTTCAGATAAAAAAATAGTCATCAAAATCCGACAGCTCTACAAAGCTTGAGAGTTATTCCCTTAAATTCATTTTTTTCGATATAATACACCCTATCAACTCCCCTCCCCTAAATAGGTATAGGGTAGTAGAGTAGTTGAAAAGTCTTATAAACGAGGTGGCAACTAAAATATAAAATTTAATTTTCAAATTTTATAGAATTGTGGAAAATTTGAAAAAGTGGCACCGGGACCCTTATTAATTCATAATGGTAATAAAATATATCGCAATACAACATTATATTTTATTCTCATACAAAATAAAGAAATATGTACAAGTAAATGTATGTAAATAAATGGCGATCCTATGTACAATATTGTAACGAACAAATTTGTCGATTCGAATATTTACGAGCACGGAAAAACTTGTGCTTAGACTTACGTTTTTTTTTTTCGTCAGGACACGACTGCGGGGGTGCACCTATCTCGCAAAAATCTAACAGCTCGTGCGTATAGTATCGCGGGGACCTAACACAGAAAAACATTCCACCGGACACAACTCGTGTACCTAAACTGAAAAAAAAAAACGAAAACGAAAAACAGATAGGGACACAGATCGTTTGCAGCCCTTGTCTTATACCGTTCCACGTCGATGCCGTTCACGCCCCTGTCGTGTTTTTTAATCACGCGCGGCAAGCCTTTTACGAGTATAGTTCACGTGCGTTAGCAAAAGCGTTTCCGATGACGCCTTTCACGTCCACGTCATGTCTACGTTCACGCACGACGACTCCCTGTACGTAGTACGCTTATTTCGCCGTCTCCTTTGACGTAGTCGTCTCTGCCAATGCCGTTTCTGTATGTCGTCATTGACGTCAGCCCACCCCCCCCCCCTGCTCACCGACCGAATTCCCTTTGATATTAATATCATAATATTTAATACGACTGTTGAATGTCGATTTTTTTATCATTATTATTATTATTATTGTTATTATCACTATAGTTATGCAGTTTAATTGTATATTAATTTGTATTGGTATGTTTTGAAAAATCAGAATTTTATAATTACCTGACAATAGTAAAATTTTCAAATAGAGATTCCCTGGGTAATTTTTTTCGAAATAACAGAATTTTAATTATTCCGTTTAGTAATTATTTGTGCGTCGTAATATATAGATCGTATGTATATTTATTTTTGAACCAGCAGTACAAGCAATAATATTATGAACATTTTACTGCTACAATTATTTATAATTGATAAGCACACAGTGTACACAACACGATGTTCAAAATATATGCACAGTTAGCTCATCAGTATTTGCCGATGTTCCCGACCACTGCTCACACACACACACACACACACACACACACACACACACACACACACACAACCTATAGATTAGGTATACGTATGGTATATTGGTTTTCGGGCGTGAGCGTGATATTATTTGCAGCCCGCGCAATTTAAAGGAATACTCGAGTATTTGAGATGGGTACGAATATTTTTAAAACTATTCCGTATTTGATTTTATTTAATCATATATTTTGATATTATGGTTGCTTTTAAACACTTACTTCGATGCTGTCGTATTCGATGGGCGACAGTAACGGTACTTGAGATCTATTGATACTGGAGCCCTTCATTTCAAAACAGCTTCGTCATGCCCACTTCCCGTACTTGGCTACAACCTAAAAATAAACAAATATTTTTTATCAGTTTACTTTAGATAGACCTACATATTATTTACTTAATCTTAAAGCAGCTTATCGAAAAAACAATCATTGAAAAGTCATGTAAATCCAGCGCATAAAAGATAATACATCTTCGTCATAATTGAGAATATTTTCCTCATAATGTTCATTAAATTATTGTTTTACACAATAATATTATAACGTTTAAGTAATATTTGTAAATTGTTCTTAAAAATGTATAATGATGAAACTAATAAGCCTATAATATATTTAATGTAAAACCACCAAAACTAAATATTATGTTATAGGTATGCAACAATAATGCCGATGTGTTAAACATCTTACAAAATAAAAATTTACTTAGAAAAGTTAAGTCTTGGATTATTTTATATTCATACTATAGACTCTAATTACGTTAGCTATTTCTTTTTGTATTGTTATGAATGGTATTTGCATAATGTCCTGTAATAATTATTGTGTTAAAATAATTTAATTATACACTTTACACCTACCCATCTATTGTGTTTTTATCCAGAATATAGCTTTAGTATTCTAGTGAATTCTCAAAATTGCATGGATTCATTTAAAAACTTATTTTTATAATTTACTTTCTGTATAAGTAAAAGGTATGGATAATTTGTACATATTAATTAATGTACTTATTACATTCGTTATAAAATAACTTATTGATAAAATAGTTTTTAAAAAAAAAAACACTATAATAAAATTTTGATTGCCTAAGCGCCGTGTAATTGATTTTATTTTATATTATTATTCATGAAAGTAAACCGAAAAGAACGTAGTAGAAATAATTTTATCAATCGTTCATTTTTCATAAAATCCTAAAAAAATTGTTTTCTTGTTATTAACCTTATCTTTGTGTTTGTAGATATTATACTATTCTATTTCCGCATTATGTTATTATTCTATCAAATTAACAAGCTAAAAAATAAACTTGAATCTTTGAAATTGACACGAATGACAAAAGTCAATGTCAAAAAACTAGGTCAAGAATTATGTTCAATGAATATGTATATGCATTGTTGTGATTATTTTCTAGAGCTATAATAATGTACGGTAGCCATGACAATTTAAATAACTTTCATATATTATTCAAAAATCCCATTATTATTTACCAGGTACCACACACGCATTGTCCAATGACTAATTAAAACAACACCTGTCTCGACTCTCTACGATATATTATGATAGCATAGACATATTATATTATGATAATATAACATAATATTATAATATTTGTTTAGATATTCAAACCTAACCTTTAGACATATTTAATGTTGTATGGCTCACACTTTCCATAAAATATTTTCCAATGATTTTTAAATGTAATAAAGGTACTGGAAATTCAATTTTGTGTAAGTTGTATTGAGCATACTAGTATAAAATATATATTCAATGAAACATGTTTTAAAATTGTAAACAATCTGATATTTTCCAATTCAATTATAATGTTTCTTTGTAAGAAACTTTCCATATTACATTATATTTTAAGTAGATTCATTATCTATAGAAAAAATGTTTGGTAACATTTTAAAAACATTATTTCTATATTTTGTACTTCAGTATAATATTTTAAATTAATTTAATTTATCAAAACACAAAATATATTTATGTTCAAATAGTTGTATTTGAATTTATTTCAAGTACATAATGGATACATTTAAATATATCATACTAAATAGTATGTCTTTGACGTCTGTGAGTTATATTCGTAAATAGTAATTTACTGACAATATAGGACATACAACCACGACGAACACTACATCGCTACCTACATCGCTTAAGTGTATAGAATTGAATGAAAACGTTTTATGCTATTTTCTCTCTGTACATGTATAAATTATTATAAAAAGTGAAAAAAAAAATGCTAATGGAACTAATGTACTCGTCATTATTATGATGAATTTCTGCAGATGAATTTATATAGAACATTATGAAACACATAAAAAGCGTAACAATCCTACACATTGATCGGTCTATAAGCAGTCATTAATCCACTTGAATGCAATCTGCTTTTGATTGCACTCTAAAATAGTTTAGGCCTTAAAAAAATAACATGACACCAATTATGTTTATTTCTAGAATTAAAACCAAGTATAGTATAGTCGACGGTGATCTCGATAAACGAATAGAGCTAGTTATAGTTAGATGAAATAAAAATAAAAATTAGTGTTAATGAGTAATGGTTAAGAATTCATTAAGATATTATTAGATTATATTAAGCTTGGTTTATACTAATAATTATACCGTTTCATGTGAGGTTGAATATTATAATATTCAGCTTGTGTTAGTAGGCAACGTGTTACTAACATGTTGTTCCCTACTTATTATTTATCATACATAAAGAACACGGACACGACACGGTATTGTGGAAGCCCGGCTTTAATCAATAATTTACACGTTTAATAACAAATATTAATAGTTCCACAATATGATTAGTTTACACCAGCTGTGGTTGCAGTTGTTCGGGTTTAATTGATAAAACTAAATTAAAGTTATTATACGTTTTAGAGATTGCATAGATTATAAAAAATTATATTATGACAATGAAAAATGTAATTAATTGTTATAATCATCAAGTACAGGGGTGATAAATGCGTATTGTGGTTCTATGTCCAACTAGCCTTCTTTCCTTGGCTCACACATACACACGAAACAGCATTGTCAAGCATACATATTATACACTTAATTAATAAAAATATAATCAAGTTGGTAGGTACCATTATTTAATACTAATTTTGTCAGGGATTTTGTTATTCAGACCACTTAAAACAGATTATTTTAGAACAAAGTTCTTACGTTGAAATAAAAATAGCTAAAATAATGTAAATTTATGAGTATAAATTTGTTTTTAATTAGTTTTTTTAACGAAAAATGTTTTTAAAATAATTTTCACTTTTCAGCCCACTTCAAATGTAAGAGTATTTGTTTTAACAAAGATCTTATGGAAATTAAAAGTTCTATCCAATTGGATGGTTATACTGAACATCTAAATAAATGATTTTTCATACAATTTTAATTTTATGAACCTAATATATTACATATAAAGATTTTAATTTTTGTTTAGAGTTGTAATTTTATTTAAACATTTAAATTTCTTATGTTGATGAAATTCGTAAAATCACTGTTGTTTGCAAATCATGTAGTTCATACAATTTTCAGTTTTAAAACCTAAAGACTAAGTTTTAAAAATTTAATAAAATTAACTAATTAAATGTTATTTGATACATTTTTGAACATCGAAAACGATAGATATTGGTCATATAACTCAAAACCTCTTATACAGGCTAGTGAGTTCTCTGATTTTTTTTAAAAATATAATATAACTTAAATTAAAATGTTCTTGTATTTAACCATTTTTATGTGAGACATACAACTTTATTGAAACTTTTGAAAAAAATATTAATTATTTATTAAGATTTAAACTGATTTCTGAAAAATTATATTACATACTTTGCATTTTTCGTTAAAAATTTAACTATACAGACATAAGAATAATTCTTAAAAATCATTTATTGATACACTAAGGAAAATATTTTAGCTATTTTGAGCTAAAATTCAATATTCAAGCGTATATAATTATTTTTTGAACATAACCAACTATAATAATATGTGTATTTTGTATACGTATGCATTATTATGATTTATGAGACAAATTTCCTTTAGAATCCACTTTTATTTTCGTTCCAGAACTCTATAAATAAAATACATAGATTTACGATATTTTGTAAATTATAAAGGTTCCCGTAAGCTTTTTTCAACACTTTAAACATAGTAGTATTTTTATTACATACAATTGTTAGCCCAAGGATTTTATATATTAGTTTTAAATCAGTATGACTAGTATAAGATATAAATATCAAAATGTCCCCGTTTTGCCCCAACTTTCCCCTAATTCCGTTTATTGCTGTAAATTGATCTTTTTCTGTTCTGTGCCCTAAATTTTGTGCAATATTACTACTTGTTAATTTATTCAGACATTTAACTACCGAACTATAGCCCAAGATTTCCATCATTCAAAACTATGTCTAGTCATACTAATCAGTTTTTTTGTCTTGAGTCCTGACATACATCTAAACAAAAAGATATGTTCCAAATAGGATCACATAAATCCATTCATATATTCTGAGCTGTAAAATGTATTTAGTCTAACCACGGATCTTCTCGTGGTTTATTACCCAAACCTATGTTGACCTTAAAGTTACATTGGAAAGGGCCAGATTTTTTTTGATAGCCAGAAGATAGTCAATGTCAGATTTTTCACTAATACCAGTGTATAAATTACTGAAAGTGAGACCTACTATTAAACGATCACATTCAGTTGATAAATCCTCAGATCAGAAAGACATTTTGCACCGATTTTCAATTTTGAACAAGGTAATTTGGTCATTGGCATACTGCAATCGTTTCGTTCATCGTGCCAAGAAACGATCAACTGAAATCCTCACGCCTCTGCACATTTGGGGAGTGGCTATAAAAAGTGCTAATAAGAATCGTCTCAAGCACGTAATAGGAACCCAAATTCGCACCTTAGAAAAGATCCACACCTTGGTCACACACATAGAAGGAATACTCAATTCCAGATTTTTGATTTTATTATCATCAAACCGCCGTTATCTCTGCGCACTCACTCTTGATAATTTTTTAACAAGCCATCACATAATAATTAATATGTGCTTGCTGAAGAGATTACATGTTGGATACAGATACTAATCGCCTTAATCGATGTCAAGTTCTTCGCCAATGTCACCAATCTTTTTGGAAACAATGGTCCACAGAATATCCTCATGTGTTGCAAGGCACAATACAATTAAATAAATTTACTACTAATCTCGCGGTTGATGACCTTGTTGTCATAGAACCTCCGAACCATTTACTAGTAAAATGAAAGTTTAAGAATATAATAAAAGTTCACCCAGGAAAGAATGTTGCAGTTCGTGTAACTCCTAGTCGTAATCGTAGTGGATAATTCACGTGACTTGTATTTAGCTTGTCAAATTCCGGATTTCTGAGTAACAATAACAGTTGATCCAACCCTTTTCCTACGTTGGATTTATACCCCTGCTCCTCAACAATATTCAATTCGTTTTCCTTTCTACTAAATATCGTAGTTTTTAAAGTTATATTATTTATTATATATATTTAAGATTCTGAGCGGAACGAGGAAACTAATGGTTTTACAATGATGTTTATTTTTTTTTTTACTCTGTAAACAAAATGTCTACCAGAATGAGTGCTTCAATTTCAACATATACAGTTGTATCTTATATTTTAGAAAATTGGATCAATATGGTACTTTAGATAGGTTATTTTTCGATTTTATCATAGTTTCTTAACGCCACGGGAAAAACCATCAAAATTTATTTTTTTTACCTATTGTTTTTCTAACCCTTTGTTCATCACCATAGAAACGAATACAATTTTTAAATCACCTAATTCTTACTAAGTATATTATTTAAAACTAATGGTTACTTATTAATACATATTTATGGTTCATAATTTTTCTTTCGTCCGCTCAGAATCGTTTTTTATCGAATGCGATCATTCAAATCGAATACTGTAATAATATATACTAACCTTGGCCGAGGACCCAAGAGACGATGGACAAACTTCCACCACCTCTGACCTACTCTACCTTTTCAATTCACTTACCCGTTAAAGTTATATTCAAAATATCGCAAGCAATGTGTGTACTGTGAGTCTTTGGTTTAGCCATGATACAATATTTTAACCAGATGACGAATTCATAAGTTGGAAGCCTTGGTCTTCTAACTCGGTAAGTATGCTCGGTACTAATCTGCACTGGTTAACAAGGTAGTAGTTAAGTTGGTTTCTGCCATTACGTGCAAGACAACAACAGAAGCGACCCGTCATTTGTTGTTTTTCCACGTGGCAATGAGTGGGGCGGAAAACAAGACAGCTTGCATATTTCACCACCGCATCAATCATTTAAGGGTTGTAAAGCATGGTTGGAACCATAGACCTATAAACTAATGGACAGCCCATTCCATTCTGCCTGCCATCAATGCTAGGGGATCATATAACCATATAACTGAGCGAGAAAGAACATAAAGTAGTGAAGGAGCCCACAAAAGGAACTGTTTACATTTTACTACTTTGTTTCTTTTTCTCGCTCACTCTATATCGTGCCCCTGACTTCTCTCTCTAAGCGCTGTCCATTAGTTTATAGGTCTATGGTTGGAACAGAATTCTTACGCACTTGCCTGGTTCACATAGGACACGACTTAACGAAGCGATGCTATTATTATAACGACACTTGCGCAGTGTTGTCAACTGGTGCCCATCTTTCGAAAGGTTTTTATCCGCACCACCACATTTGTATCATTGTATCGTTATTACTATATCGATATTAAGCTCTTTGGGATATTGTTAATGTAAGCAATAGTAGTATAATATAAGTGCCCTTCCATCCCTACATTATTACTTATAGGTACCCATAGGGTTTTCTTTACTTCTACAGAGTCCATTTTATTACCTATCACACATTGTTTTACACTACACTACCTGCTATTTTATTTTCTCTACTACCGTACTGTGTCCTTTACCGTTGTGTATTGCCGCCTTTCTTTGAGACTACGATAATATCCCGTAAAATAATCAACTGATGGGGTTAAAACAGGGTACTAACCTTAGTGCGCACAGTGGTCAATATTTTAAGCACAGTAGATAATGTAAACGTATACCTTTATGCACGTGAAATATTTTTTTTGTTTGTACAGAAAAAAATAACAATAATTAAGTATTAATATTTAAGGTAGATGATGAATTTACGTTCGATGATAACTTTAATGCAGTGCCGGTAGTATGCTTCTGATTATAAGTAACAAGTAAAATTCACCAAGTGTCGAAATAATTTCTGATAATAAATTGTCATTGGATGTACCTACTCGTATTACTCAGGGAAACGAGTTTAAAAACCCGTTACGGCTTAGTATATAATACTGTTTTGAATATAGTTATATTTGCGATCGTACCTACCTAATATTATACCTACGAATATAAAAGATCATACATAGTAATCGCATGAGGAATTCTTGAAAAATAGTCTGTAAAATACTAAAATATATATGTTCCATGCTCATATTCTGCTGTGTGACATGCAACGCGCGTGAGGAATAGTATATTATTATCAAACATCCCAGTTTTGTCGTGCCACAGTGAACATCTTAACCGATGGTCGTTCGTTGGGTCGTTGCCAAGAACAACCCATTCACAAAACGGTTATTGTCATGTACATTATACACCTAACCCTCACACAAATCCGAAGTAAAATAAAACACATAAAAAGCGACCTAATATTTTTTTATACGTACACAGTTTCAACAGTTAAGCTTATGTTTTGTCACACTAAGTACCGCGATTTAATCGTTCAATTCTTAAACAATGTGTCGTTAAAAAGAATAATAATAATAACACTTTATCTCTATTTCCGTCGAATCTATGTGTTTATATATTATATGTGTATGCAAGAACATATAATATAATATTATGTTTACCACTTCCTCGTAAAACGGTTTATATACCTACGTTGTTGATGAATAAAAAAAATATCTGTAGATAATAGCATGTTTGTAAACCCATGAATTAGAGTAACTAACAATATGTCCATATATTGTTGATAAATATTTGAAAATATTCTCTATAATTGTTTTCAATTGAATAATAATAATAATAATAAAATAAATTAAGTAAAATGTTTATAAAATGACAGTAGGACGTAGTAACCAATAAGTTTTATGCAATAAAATATCATATTATACCTGCAATTTAAAATAAAAATAAAATGTCATAATAAGTTTTGAAATAAAAATATATAACCAATAATCTATCATGATAAGGCTCATTTTCTTAATAATAATATATTGTTCGATTAATTTACTCAAGCTGTAGGCGGACGCACAATCAAAGATGTCTGTTGAACTTTTACGACTTTGAGGTAATACACGAACAATTTATTAATTTATCAAATAATCACTTTTTAATCAAACAACCAGTCACATTAAATTATATTTTAATCACAGATGTTCCGTACCAAATATTTATGATAATAAAAATGTTTGGCTCTCGTCCACATCTATACTTAATATAATATAGTATGGGCTATTAGCCATTAGGGACTTATTTTTTTTTTTTTTAGGGATGAAACTTTAAATTTATCGTAATATCGATTTTATTTAATGCATTTCCGCAAACTTTATAATTACAATGAAACCTGTCGAATAAAGAATACATGACACTCTCAAGTAACAAGAAAACCTGGTCTCTTTGTACGCCACATAGGATAACCTTTGATAAAACTGAACCTCACTAACGTGTAACGGAAAGCAAATGAGACGAAAAACATCCGGAAGATAATCACTGTTTGGTACAATGTCGACGACGCCGCGTACATTATATAATATATTACATTGGCATGACGATTTTGTGCTGGTATAAAAGTAATCCAACTGTACGTTGTCCTGTTTTGGACGCTAATTGTTTTTTTTTTTTTTTATGAATTTTCTGGGTCTATGTAAACTTATTTTATGGACGCCGTGTGAGGATCCGATGGACCAAACTATAATAATTGTTCAAATTACCTAAAATATCGGAATTATAGGTTAAGAAATAATAATAATGGTACCTAATAATATATAATTTTACAATAGGTAATACATTTCGAGTGCCATGTTATATCCTATAAGTGTGCCGGGAACCCGTCAGCTGCACGTACTGTAGGCAGCCCTTATCCCCTTTTATAGGTGTCGGTGCAGATTGCTTCCACAATTGCGAACTGTGGGACGATGAGTGGGGGGGAGGTGACTGTGTCGGATTACTCAATCCCAGATTAGGTCATTAACACACGTGATGTATACATAAAGGTATATAATATATTTTAGTAGTTTAGTGTAAGAAACTGGTGGTATGAGGGGTTGTCATGGGCAATTTTGGTGGAAGGTTTTTTTATTCATGACCCTGATGTATGTACGGTTGGATTTTAAACTCGCAGGTGTTGTGTATTGTAAATGTTAGTTTACTAGTAAAACAAATTGTTATAAACGACCAGCGATAAACACGGTGAGTTATTCCAGTTCGTGAACTACAGAATATTACAATCACGTTGGTAATAATATGATTATATTTTATTGTAACTAGTTCAGTTTTAAACAAATTAAAAAGTAAAATGAGCCAATTTCTATTTTATTCGACAACACAATAATCGTTCCCTGACAGGATTTTAGCTCGGTTCCACAGTATTTGACATTTTTCGATTGGTCAGTAGTAATAAATTGTAATAGGTGCTATCCGACTTTTCAACACCCGTTTCAAAGACCATTATTGTTAATTTAGAGAACAAAGAATATAAATCCAATGTAAGTGTAATGATTTTCAGTCCACACTATTTGCTAAAAATACTTCATGGACAATAATTTACATTTAATCTTGAAATTTAGGAAAATACCTAGAGCTGATAATGAATTTACCAAAATATATTTTTTAGATAAATTGACTGTTAAAATTTGTTAATTTCTTGAATTTTTCAAATAATTTTTTTATAGTGTTGTTTTACTTACCTAATATATGCCTAATATTGTTAATTCAGATAATGCAGACATTAATTAATGTTTATAATTTATAATTTATAATTACATTATTAGTGATGGGTATATTATATAATAATTATGATATTTAAATTTTTTTCTAAGACATTATCATTGGTTTCATTACATATTATACTATTATATAATATATAATATAATAACAAATAAAAGATTAATGTATGAAGTAATATAGGTAAGTAATTTTTTTACCACGTAGGAAGTTGAGAAGTATAATTTTTCTGCCGAGCAGAAACTAACATATTATTATTTACCTGGTACGTCTCGTGTAGTTTGCCCCTTCATATTCTCATACATAAGTGAGGTCCGATGCACAAGTCCTCAAAACATTAGGACGTACACTTTTAAATTATTATAATACATTATGTAAAATTTAATTTATTTTAAATGCTATAGTGGAAGTTTATTAAAATATTTTACATAAGAAAGGTTTAAAAAATATTGTCAAGAACATACACAGACAAATAATACGAAAACAATAACAGACTTTGAATTTTAATCATATTCATTTTTATTTGTTGTGTTTATAATCTAATTATAATGAGAAATTATTCTGCAAATACAGTTAAATCAAAAATTATACGATCTAAGGTTATTTCTCAAAATATACTTATTACATTCATTTTTATTAGTATAGATTACATTTAAGAAATATTTTAAACTTTGTAAACAATTTTTATTTCTAATTCAGGAAAGTCAGGCCTTCAACATTCATAGTTAAAAATGGTTAAAGTAGGTAACTGATTTCCTGTACAGTTGTACGTGTTAAGTGTACCTTGTCATTGACTAAGTCACTGTAAAGTAAATTATGTTAAATTTGAATTCAATAGTAAATCATTGCATATACTCGTTCTTCGTATAACATTCTGAGCGTAGGTGGTCTGTCAGTCTATATATTATTAACCATTAAGTATATTTTATGATATAATTATACTGCATTACTACTATGATAGTAATTTATTTTTTCAAAACCGTAGGTTGAATTATTTAGATTTTTTTGATTCCAGCATGAATTACTTATGATAAACCTTTTATTAAATATTGTTAAGCCTTAGCTATATTAATCGAACATTTTAAACACATTTAATTACAAAATGTTGTGTTCTTCTCGAATTAGATAAAATTTGAGTTTTTAAAAATTATACGAACATTATTCATTAATATTTTTAAAAATGTATAATATAAACTTGCGAGGAAATTTGTTTGACTGTTGATATTTATAGAAAATAAATTGGAAAATATCGATTGTGAGAAATTTTTGTTTTACTCTTGAATATCTAATTTTTCCAACATTTAAACTTCAGAAATAAACTAGTCTTCAATAAAAAACCAAAAATATTTTATAACGTGATTAACTATATAAATAAATGCATCTTCTTATATTTTATTTAATATTATGTTTATCATAAAGCTACTTCTTAAATATCTAGCTCATCTATTATAGAAATTTACTAAAAACTTAATCTTCGATTTAACCATAACCAAATCGTTGCTATAATGCTTGTTATAATATTTTAATAGCAAACTTCATTTTAATCTTTTAAGTAGGTATGTAAATACAATATGTACAAGTTTCAGGTATCCACATATCTATAATATATCGAATTATTAATTTTTTTCCCTCAACATAATACAATATATTACATATATAAAATACCTTCGTTACTACAACCCCTAGCTATAATATATAGAAATAATATGATATGTGTACAATTTTTACTACTAATGACGCGTTAACAATTAACATAACTTAAAATCAAACACTCATATAAATAAATTCACATAATGGATGCTTTAGTATGATGGAATAGAATAATATAATATAATATGGAACTAGAGTTCAAAATCGATTAGGATACATTTTTATCTTCTAAAAAACTAAGTGTACTGCAAAATCAAGGTCGTGTCCGTGGCATTCGGGCCTCAAAAATGTATAAAATAATAAAATCTTTACGATCGTAACTTTTTTGAGGGTCCTAAAGGAGATAGTCAGGGTCCAGAACATAAATACGGACGATAGCCCGGGGTGCGATTTAACCTTGGCACTCTGAGTCAGTTTGTCGCTGATTCGTGTAATAATTTATGATATTATAGAGGAATAAATGCTGTAAACTCCAAAGAAAAATTCATATAAGTAGTGTTAAAAGCACTTTCCTGCATATCACATAATAATAATATAGAGTATGATAATTCGTCGAGTATTTCGATATTATTCATAACGATTCATTTATTTTTTCTGCACTGTTAATTTAAACAATTACTTAATATTATACATGAATACTAACAACAAGATTTTAGAAAAAAGATTACTTTATATCAATATGCAAGTTTAATAGCTAACCTAATCTACACGCAATTATACGCAAATATAATATATGTATTTCGATTATATGAAAACATAATTACCTACAGATACATGTATACCAGTATACCTATTACCATTTATGGTTGGTTATGAATCATAACTTATGACCAATGATATTTTCCGTACTTAGTCAAATTAACTATTTCAAATGTATACTATAAGCAGTACAAGCTACAATGATGATAATTCATGATTTATATATCCGCAAACTTTGTTTCAGACTTCTATAAAATATAGATTGCATGAAAACATTAAGCCTTTTGAAACTTTTCAAGCAATTGAAAATTAATACTAGTAATTTTAATATCCATCACACATAAATGTATATATTTGTATATTGAACTGTGAAAAGTATACAAATATGAATTATAATATTTTCATCGCATACGATTTCTGTAATAAAATATTAATTTAACTAATTTAATAGGTAAAAAGAAAATTATTATTTCTTCGATTATTATAACATCTACAATTTACATAAATTATTGTTTTTAGAAAATTGTACTCTTCTTAATATTACATATGTATATGTTTTTTTAACAGGTAGGTACATAGAAAATTATATTGCAAAAATCTCACGCATTAGGTATTTAAAAACTGTAAGTCAATTTATTTATTTAAAAAATTATGATATTTGTGTGAAAATGTGAAATAAAATAATATATCAGTATTTCCATGTATTTATTGTGTGTGTAATAAATACTAACCATACATGATTATTATTATATTAGTATTTTAATTTATTCATATTGTTTGTAAGTACTAAATGGGTGTACCTACTTGAAAGATACATTAGAAGTATCTAACTATGTTTTATTATAATTACCTAGTATTTGAATACTATACTATTATCGTTAATTTCAATATAATAATATTAAGCAAGTTATAACTTATTTGATCTTAATCATTGTTACTTATAGCATGAAGTTTCAAATGTAGCAATACACAATATAGTTATGACTATGATATACAGGGTGATTTACCGACCATGCTCACCTCTTTTTTGTTTAATAATAAAATTATTAAAAATCTGATTTTTTGAATTTGTAAATATATTTCAAAAATTTAAAACTATGAAAATATGGTCTTTATGTATAATTAACAATTTTAAAAACAGAATTTGATGAATTCAGTATTGAAAGAAAAAATGTAAGTGAACATGCTTGGTGAATCACCTTGTATATATTTTATATGATTTTAATATTTTACATAAGCGTATGTATATTGTGTATATATTTTGATATCTTTAAAAATAATACCAGGAGTAAAATATCTACGTATTTTGAATAGAATTTGTTTGGAAGCAATAGAACATTGTTTATTTATTTTTTCGTTATATAATGGAATTACATAATATGCTCAAGTAAATAGTAACCCAACTATACGGGTAAAATAGTAAAATATGATGGACCTAAATATTTTTGATATGTATACCGTAGGTATTTTCTCAGTAAGTTCTTATATCATACTAGTGGCTTTATGTTTAAGCAGTATATTGGGTAGGTATTATGTATCGAATAACACAGCCTATATATGTATTATGTAGAGACGTGAGATCGGTATAAATTATGTACCCGGTAAATATTAAGGGTAAAAGTAAAATTATGTACATTTTACAAGGGTTCTTTTAGAGTTGTTAAAATTGAGTGACCTCTCGTTTTAAATATTTTTACAAGCGTAATAAGTAATAACTATAATTTATTTACCTACTAATGTACTACTCTAAGACTACACGTACAGACATGCTGTATTTAGTCTTATTACACGTTTTGAAAATGTTAACACTGTATTAAAATATTAAACACACGTCATCAATAATATAGCTAACACTTATTAACATGGTTTGAATTTTAAGGAAATATTTAATATTATTGTATATACTACCTACATATTATATTTAATATATTTTATATTGTTATCACTTACCTTGTATATATTATATATTAATAATTATTAATATAATATTTGCATAATTCAATAATTTATTTAACAAATTTTTTTTTTTTTAATTTTATGGTTTATTTCGTGTAGGAAATAACATAGGTAGGTAGGTAATTTTTGAGTAGTGTAAGAACTCAAATAGTACATACGTACTTTTTTTTTAGTTTCGTTTAGGAACTTACACATCTTATTTTTATATTTATGTATAAATTTACACAAATCATTTGAAGGAATTAACGTATGCCATTTTACCAATTACCCTCATGTAGCAACTTAAGATTCGGATATGCACAACGCAAATATGAAGACATTAACAAACACGTTTTGCTTAGATTATTTTTCCTTATCATAACGTCATCGTATTATACTATAATATACTATGCAAACACCTAACATAAGTATAAAACTAAATGGTTTTCGGGTGTTTTTAAAGACATTTTTATTAGGAAATCCAATGAATTAAATATGATAAATTATAATCTATATTAGTTGTGAACTATTTTATCTAACATCTACTAAAATTAACATAATAATAAGTTTTTTAATTGTTGTATCTACGTTACAACAAAAATGTAAATATTCCTAGACCATAAAATTAAACTTTACCAGTAAGATGAATTATTTTTTTTTTTTATTTAAAAGGTAAGAGTATTGTAAAGTTATCATTGAAGTCATCGACCACGGTTCGTGACATGATAATAAAGTCGTTTCAGATTTTTATTGTTAACAAGAGTGCATTATACGAGTAATAGTGATTGGGGTGGGTGATAAACAAATTCCAATCGCTATTATTCTCTGAGTGACCCGTATACAATCGTTTTGAACCGTGTTTTTTTTTTTTTTGTACGTTAATAAGAATAGTGAATACCGATGTGTGCCCAAATCCATTTTTCAAAAATTTGGTATAGGCAATCACGCAACATATAGTTTTTTAGTTCACAAAGTAGTTTATATTTTATAATATTCATTCGTAGTATATCCCAATTACTAAGGTACCTAATAATAATGGTTAAAAAAATGTTTAGTGGAAATTGGCCAAAAAAGTTAAATTAATTGGGTCAATTATTGGTCATTAATAAACAATATGTAGTAAGAAGAATATATTTCCATCCATACCTGTATTTAACAACATTTTATTGAAATCAAATCAATAATACATTAAAAAATATATATCCATATCCATAAATACTAATATACATTTTTATAATTTAAATTTTTTTTTATTATATTATATGAACTTTAATTTTCAATATTCAAATCTGAAACCTTTCGAAAAACATGAATTTTAACATTAAAATCTTTTCAAAATTGTATAAAATATTATCTAATCATTGGTTTTTATCTAGGTATTAAAATACAGTATAACATAATATAATAATTATGTATATTCACCAAAAAAAAAATAATTCATTCAAAAGATAATTCTTGCATAGAATAATTTTAATTTTCAAAATATGAAATCTATATTTAACATAACGTCATTATGTATATATAAAAATTATAAATAACAATTATATTGTATATTATATTTATATGTTTCAATAATTATTATATCATACATAAGTAAACCACTTAAAACAATCACCATCCTCATTTCATGCTCAAGAATATTTTCTGTCTTTTAAAAATTCAAACACAATTTATTTAATTCATCTTATTTTACAAATAATAATATTTTTCAATATTTATAAAACAATAACCAATTTCCTGATTAATGATTGTTTACTTTTCCACCTTTTAAATATGGATTTTTTTTAAATATTTTAATTAATTAAGCAAATATTGAATACTATCAAAATGTATATTATTTTATAACCAATAAAAGTAATTAAGTTTTCATAATAATAATACAATTTGCATTAAATAATGAATTTAGCTATTCAAACATAAATATTGGAAGTTTGATTAAGGGAGCAAGAATTTGTTAGATTATGATTATGTAGTGATGTGGTGCATAATGTTCAGCCTCGTCTGTCAAAATATGAATGGTTCAATATTAAAAATAAGGTCTATATATATATTATACAAGCAACCATTTAATAGAAATAATTTTTTCTTTACTTTGATTATTAAAAAATAAAAACAAAACTGGTAACATAATTTATATTTCATATAATTCATGTACCTAATTAAAATGTACATGATAAAGTAACAGGTGAAACATACACCTTGCGTTTTAATTTTTCAATTTAATTTCAGTTTTTTTTCTCAAACATATTATTTTTTTTTTAATATTAAATGAACAATTTATTTGTTCACTATAAAATACCAATTGCACGAACCGTGTGCTGTATGTAATATACGTTAATTTGTATGTACATAAAAATAGCATCAACGGTCTAAGATAAACTATAATTTCTAAGGGCCATTATAGATAGGTTGAACTTGTAGTTAGAGCATCTACCGAAAAGATAGAAGGCGTCAGGTTATGCAACCAGAACTGTGCCTACTTCTCATCGATAAGCAATAATTAAACACACAGTGCAATGATAATATGGTAGACTGACGCGACAATGGACAACAAGGACTTGATAAGCGCCGAAGGTGTAAGGGAAACAAGCTATAGATACAGCTGGAAATTTGATTGTGCAGTCCAGGGAGGGGGAGCGTCTCCCTGAGATCGGATCGGTATGGTACGATGCTCACAACAGTCGGACACAATCTTACAACTAACTTATGCTACGGAAGTAGGTCCAATGGTTACGATATCGGTTGAACGATCCAGAATGTCCTGTGAATCAGTGATCGAGGTGGTGGCGGATGGTTTGTCCGATACACTCAACGGGTATTGCACCTGGGTGACTTGGGTGGCCACTCACACAACGCACAATAATTCGCTGGCGAACAGAGAGTGATGCCAATTTTAATGATCTCGAGCAGATGATGTCGCAATGATCACCTTTAATAATTCTCATTCACTAGTCAATCCGGGCTATACAACAGAGAAGAGAGGTATTTTATGAAAGGGACCAAATGAATAATTACTCACCAAATCGTAAGCGACGCACGATTTATTGGTATATGTGGTATAAAATATGATTAGCAAATACAATATCCTAGAAACGAAAGAGAATACAATGATTATGGTGTCATATAACTGATGACAAAAATTGTAAAGTGTATATATTCAAAAATAACATACGAAAAAGGGAGCTGCTTGCGATAGCGATCGTACCCAAAAACACGAAAACGAATGACAAAAAAAGAACCGTGTAGGTTATGTTGACGAACCGTAAAATAAAAAAAACTAAATAATTGATATAAGTTATGGTGTTGCTTGCATTGATTCAGCAAAGACATTAGAATTAATTTTGTATGGAGTGGATCATATTGTGTATAATGCGTAGTATGAGAGGGTGAAGAGAGGGGAGAAATGAGTTGTCCATTGTACGCATAGACCTATTAACAAATGTAATTTAATAGGTCTATGATTGTACGTGCTGTGCGTTATCGCCGATAAAAATGTGGTGACGGACATGCTGAAAACAGCGACATGAACAAATGGTACAGAACAAAAAATACGTGTAAGCATTTTTTTTTTTTTTTTTTTGTTAAATCACATAAAAAAAATGAAAAACACATTTAATTGTGACTATTGTGGAGATAAACTCAATTTTTTTCATACGAGTGGAAATCGTTAAAACCTAAATTTTTATACTTACTTATTATTTATGACATAAGTACATAAGTTATAATAAAGTTCAAGATATATATTATGTTCCTAATCTCCGTTATTAAGGCGATTAAACTATTAGGTAACTTTTGTGAGTGTAATTTTAAAAATAAAATCCCCGCTAAGTATACGGTATATAATATATCAAAAGTCACAGTATTATATGATATTTTTTTTTTCAATAATATATTTCCATCTTGACAAATTATAGGTATTATTCATGCTTGAGAAGGTAGAGCGAAAAAAATGAAATACAATAATCTTCGGGATTTGAAAACACGAAATATCTATAAGTTAAAACTTATATCATATACTAAGAAGAATCTTTTAGTAAATAATTCACTGTTATATTTTTCTTATACAAAAATGTCTATAAACAAAACATTGTAAAGAACATGCAAATGTTATTAACTTATGTAACTGAGCAGGTCCTATACTCGGTATCATGGTACATGACGGATCTGTAAATATTAGTACTTTTATTAAGACATTTTCGCAATATGATAATATATTATTCCGCACACTCAGACTTAGGTATACATTATTATGATGCACAGGTGTCTTAGCTCACTGAAATCATTTCTCCGTAATTTATGATTGATCGGATTGAACGTGTCTAGTCATGTGAGTGACAATGATAATAATAAATCTTATCTTGGCATCCGCATCATCGCTTAATGTATTAATAGATTTCTAATTGGAAACCACACGAGAATTTTACACATGTGCCATGTGTTTCCTCTCACGATACTAACTTACCCTAATTCCCAAGCTAACAAGTTACACCAATGCCTCGATAAAATGCTTTCTAATACTTAAAATATCGAGTTTCATTATTACTGTTTACACTGTGTGGACAGCTAAAACAATCGCAGTCCTATGAGATCCTATGTGTTTATTAGCTAGGTATATATATAAAGTTAATAATATATTACATTGGTTAGTGTGTTGAATTATTCAGTCAAAACTAAATCAATAATAATTCAAAATAGAAAAAAAACCATAAAAGTAAAAACCGCGAGTTATAAGTGTCAAACTTGTACTATATTATGCAGAAATGAAACATTATACATTTCGTACAAATGAATAGAAGACACAATGATTTATGAACGGCCCTAACATGAATATTATAATGGATCTCTGTGTTTGCAGGACATGTGGTGAGATGTGTCATGAAACATACACGTTGGAGAATATGTTGAGATATCTAAACACCTAACCATAAAAAAAAAATAGTATGATTATTAATAATACGTTAAAATGTTGACAAAATTGTTTTTAACAGAAATTCATAATATTTTAAATGTTAATACCTATCTTAAGCTTAAAAACGTAATAAAATATTTCTTTTAATGGTATTAAAAAAAAAAAAAATAGGCTTAGCTTTAAACCACATACATTTTTTATGATTATTTGGAGTTCAAATGTTGAACGATTGGATAATATTCAAATTTCAAAATAATAACAATTTGCCCTCAAATGATTTTTTTTTATTATTATCATTTGAAGTTGAAATGTTAACAATACTTAAAATGTTCAAATTATTTTGTAAATGAAAGTTCATAGCTAACAGTTGATTTATAACGTGGTATATAATTTTCCCGAAAAAATAAATGTCTTAAATTTACAATATTACAGTATATTATGTTTCTATTTGCATATAACTTCAAGAATCAAGAAAGTATAAAAATGAATCCTTGGTGGGAAAGTTAAGTCCCCCACTCCTCCCCACCATAAATACGAAATAATTATTGAATTGTTGTTATTATGTACGATCATTACAGAGGACACTGTTATTTATAAATTAATTTAAGCCTGAATAGCTTTTAATATAATTTATGAAAATTTAACCAATCAAAATATTGTTTTGCAATATAAAATTATAATATATTCCTTGTTATAGTTAAATGTAAATATTTTGAAGTGTTTTATTCAGTTTATTCTAAGTAAAACTTTCTATCAATCGATATCCTTTAAACATGTATGATGTCATTGTTGTGGTTTTATTTTATTTAAGTACTGTTACGAACTACAAAAGACAAATATTGATACTTAAACGTTTTGCACTAAGTGTATCCAAAAATATTATGTTTTTTGTTTTGGTGGGAGGGGGTCAAAATTTCACTAGTCACGAAAAAGGTTTTTTTTTAATTTTATCTTTAACTGAAATAATTCGCACAAAATAATTCTCACTAATAGTACATACCTATGTACTAACACTAATTTTATTTCCAAAGCAAAATATTTGAAGTCTTGTATGAGAATGGGAGGCTGGCCAAATGTAGGACAAATTACACTTCACCAATTTTAGTTAGAAATACATAGTTTGTCTGGCTGATATTGTATTTATTTAGCATATTTAAAAAAGTAATATTTGATAAACATTTATTTTTGTTCAATTGAGTAGCTTGTTTCTTTCCGACCTCATATATATTTATGCGTTAAGTGCCGATTATAGAAAAAGGAATTTATTTAAAGTCCACTAGCTGTACTTATTGTCACCATTAAACGCATTTTCAAGCTAACTCAATAATGTAGTTTGTTTCACAATTGTGCCTATTTTACAAATTACTTGTTCATTATGTATTTCATTGTATTTTTCTTAATTTTAAAAGTTATTTAACGTGACAGGAATAATAATTAATCTTATGCTACACTACCTTTTAGCTATATTTTATTTCTAAGTTTAAAAGTTGACGATGAAATAGGTATAGGTATTCAAATATAATTAAAATTAGGAAATACATATAAACAATATACCTATATTATTTCAAACTCGGAAAAACTAAATATATGTGTTATTGCCTTATTGTTATCAATATTTGTGAAGGAAACCCACATACAATTATTAGACAGTAAATGCATTTTGCACGATCTTCAATACTACATTTAACTTTATATTTTATTATTTACTATATTTTCAATTAGGTAATACGTATACCCACTACCCCGAAATACTTAAAAGCAACATGCCAGCATGTTATTCATATTTGATAATTTTAAATGACATAGATTTCACATAGGTTTTCATATTGATGTATTAAATATGTTTGAGATAAATGCCAAAGGAAGTCAAACTTCCCATTCTATTCTGCTCGATCCAATTAAATTTGTCAGAATGATTAATACGACTTTAAAAAACATCTTACCGAGGTTTAAATTTAATGCTGTTTAATTAGTCTTAGAGGAATCTTAAAAACAAAGTTTGGCACAAACAAATAATGTTGACCCCATATCTAAACAATAAAGTTACTCTAGCGCTGAACTCATAAACTTTGTAAACATTTATATGAATGTTACTATATAAATATGTCATGTGCTTATAGTGAATAATATTATGTATTAATGTTAAATAGTTTATAATATAAGGAGTAAGTTGATTAATTCAGAAAAACAATAAATAGGTATTACCCATGTTGCTAAAAAGTAATAATATTCAAAGTAACATTTAAATTCTTTCTTTTTTTTATGTAATTTTCTTGTTTTGATAGATATAAAAAAAATCATGAAAATATTACCACTCTTTATACACTTTGAATACCTATGTATTTATATCACTGTTTGTAAACAATTGTTTGTATTACAACATGGTATGAAGCAGGATTATAAATTAGGACAGGGATCTACTACTTGGCTTGAATGGAGGAGAAGTTCATTAATAGAACTCAGTGACATGAAATGACAAAGTTTTAATTAGTAGGTACGTAGATCTGTACACTAATAATAATATTGCTAGCATTTAGGTGGTTTCTAATTTCTAGAAATGATCTCTGAGGAAATTTCATATGCATACAAATCTTTATGTGTTTGGTAATGCTATATTATGGAAATATTTGTTAAGTTTTCTGGAAACGTTCAATACTACTTAGAATTATTACTGCTGCTGTTTGGAATACGGATCGGTACAAACGTACAGGGAACAGTTATTACAAATGAATACGGTAAGTAATTTTAATTATTGTTAATTGTATAAAAAATAGGTTTATATTATACAGTATAGGTATCCACCTATGAATACTATTGCGAATTTGTTTTAAAGTATACTATTATACTGTAAAAACCTAAAGTTCTAAGAATATTATAAATGTAGAGAACTTACAATTTAATTTATATTTTCAATGATTACCTATAGTTAAAAGTTTGGTATACATATATTGTTGTCATGATAAGTGGAGATCAAAGACCTTGAAACATAGTTTATAATAATTATTAGATAGGTAATCCTTAATAATATGGTAGGCAAGTTATATAGAACAAAGCAATATGCCAATATACCTTTAATTTAATCAATTATTTAGAGAAAAACCATATCACCAATATCCAATCGATCGAATAGGATAATGTTAATTTTATGATAGCTCAAAATGTATAAAATAAGGAAAATTGGATTAATGTAATATTATCTTACATGTATATGAGATTGATTATGAAAGTAAATACATTTCAGTTTATTAAACTAAAAATTTCAATAAAAAAAAAAACCGTTTAAATAGGCAAATAATAAAAGCATTTTTTTCTTCTATACACCGATACGGTCGCAATATAAGTATATTATATTCATATATTCTATCCAAGAATGTTTAACCATTATAATATTTAACTTATTTTATCCGATTTATTAGTAAACATTAAGCTTGGTTAAACTAGGGTTTTCAGCAAACGTAGTTGATTGCTAATTATTAATTCCAAAGATATACTAAACTACACACTATCGAAAGTGTTGTAGATATTATAATGTAATGTACTCGTATTATTGCAATGGCATTTTGTACAGTCATACAAAATTATATGACTGTACAACGGAATCAGAATACGATTGTTTTTAGATTCTGAGTGAAACGATGAATGTATTGATTTTACAATGATGTGTGTTTTTTTTTTTATTTTTTTTTATTTTTTTTTTTATTTTTTTTTTATTTTTTTTGTGTCTGTGTACACGATAAGTAGTCGAAATAATGCTTCGATTTTCGACTTCAGTATCTTGTTCGATTGGAAAGTGAATATCGTTGGTGCATTGGGGAGGTCAAAATTTAAATTTCCCAGTAGTTTTCAAGAGCGCCGGGAAAAACAAAAGATAAATTAAGGAAAAACGGGAATTTTTACGCAAAATCGATTTTTCAGAAAATTGAATTTGGTTTTTGGTGTAACTTTAAAACAAATGACCGTAGGCACATGCAATTTTCACTGGTTGTTTATATTTGCATCTTCTATACACGATAACATTTTCAAAATATTTTGATTTATTTTGAACAGTTTAGGGACATTTTCATTTTTAGTTTTTTTTTAGTTTTTTTTCTAGAAATATCAATAAAATTTTATTTGTTGGTTGCGAAAGCTTGAAAATTTAATAGAAGGTTCCTAATATATTGTTTCAAAGGCAGATGAAAAATATTAAAAATCCTTAGTCACAATTTTTTTTTATAAGCATTTAAAGTTCAAAAATTGACAAAATATGGAAAAATCACGAAAATTAGCAAATTATTTTGAGTTAAGAATTCGTAAAAATTTTTCTTTTTAAATCTAAGATTTGAAAATCTTATACAAGATTACTCATAAGATTGTCTAACTTTATCAATAAAAAAATCTCTACAGGAAAGTCAAATTAAATTTTTATGAGCGTTTGAAATTCAAATTTTTACAACATTGGATATTCACTCGATTTCTCATGTGGCAATTTCCTTTTTTTGTTGTAATTAAAAAACGAATTACTGTAGATACATGAAAATTTCACTGAATGTTTATATTAGCATTTTCTATACACCATACAATTTTGAAAATATTTTGACTCTTTTTGAGCCGTTTACGGACATTTTCAGTTTTCAATTTTTTTGGTTTTTTTTTTCTATAAATATCAATTAAGTTTTATCTGTTTTTCCAAAAAGTGTAAAAATTTAATACAAGGCTCCTGATATATTGTTACAATATCAGTTGAAAAATATTAAAAATACATAGGCACAATTTTTTTTTATAAGCATTTTAACATCGAATTTTGATACAATTTTTCAAAATCTCGAAAATTATTAATCATCGTAATTAATAAATTATAAAATGTTCAGTTTTTATAGCTAAGGATTGAAAATTTAAAACAAGATTCCACGTAAGTAGTTAATTCTCTTACCGAAAAATCTAAAAAATATACAATCACAGTTTACTTTTATAGTCATTTTATGTTCAAATTTGGACGAAATTACATATTAAAAAACCTAGTTATTTTGTTGTGATTATATAATATTATTCGTGGGTACCTACTTGAAACTTCTAAAGTGTACTATTATATATATATGATAGTATCAGGGTTTGTTGTTGGTGTATAACGTATTATAAGTACCTAATGGATATTGTGATATGATTAATTTGGAATTTATTTTAGGTCAATTTTTTTTTTAATACCATAGATATGTATATAATTTGTCTTAAACCTAGACTGATATACCGTCTTCGCTCAGAATCGTTTTTCTTATACAATGATATTGAATCATTGAATTCAAATTTAATAGCATCCATTATACAGTGACCCACTTGTAACCTACTGTACAGCAGAGCGACATCCACTTACCCACCTTTTTTAAAATTGTATTGTTATAATAATCACGAATAATTGATTAATAAATTTGATGTAAATAATATTTAATTGATTTGGTAAGCTTATGGAAGCGTTAAAATATTATAATGCAGAAATTCACTTACCTACGTCAAAAATTTTTGAACTATAAAATAAGGTAGTGTTTCCATACTCGTTTTGTTCATAAAATATGTATCGATTTTTTAATAAAGCAAAAATTGTTTTGTGCATGCTAAATCTTTTAATAGCGAACATTCCTATCCTAACCTATCAATGAAATATCAATACATATAGATAATATATTTATTTCATATTATGAGGAAAAAATTTAATATTATTATTGAAAATTGAAAGAAATACTATTGGGACAAAAATATTAAATTCCTAATTAAAAGTGTTTTCTTGAGTTTCATTTATCTTTCATAATGATTCAAGATGGTGGAAAAATTCAAATATGATATATTTAAAAAAATATTTACAATTCTACTTGTTCGGAGTTAAAGAACAATTTATTTCTCAGCATTTCTTACATATAAATATGTTCAACTGATTTACCTAATAAATAAGTTATTAAAAAAAAAATTAAGTTTGTTGAAACATCAACAACTCCATTAATGTGCACACAGTAGGTGCCTAACATTATTAATTGATAATATTATTGTATTAATAGTATAAAATATATTATTCCAATAGAATAATATTTGCACATTACATATTATTAGATATCGCTTACCGATATTCTACTGAAACGAGTATGAAAGGTAACATTATTTTTTTTATAACTAAATTATACACCGTTATACCTGCACAGAAACCCTATGATTATATTAAATTTAGTTTACCAAACTTATCAAACTGTTGATAAAATAATGCACATTTTTTTAAAAATAAAAAGCGCGTCAGAAGTTTGAAAATATTACGTTCTAAAATACATTTTATACCCGCAAAACGTGTCCTAACTTTTTAGGTTCTAAATTATTTTGTTATATAATATATTTACAACGCACACCGAAAGGCAAGTGAAGGGCCGGCCATTTATATATTATGCGGTCGTCTAAAAGTTGTGGTCCCAACTTAGGCATCACTCTAGTCTGCGAATCGCCATGACCTTTCTGTATAGCGTTCAGATTTCTCGATATCCATATTATATTTCCGTATAAACAATACAACGCCCGTAGATGTAGCTAGTTAAGCCGGGTGGCGACGTCATCGGTCGTGTCGTGTACAAAAGTTAAGCTCGGCCCAACTCTGAAAATATCCCGGAAGATCATGGTTAGTGAATGATACCACGATTACAACGGCCAATCAGTAATACCATAAAAGCCACACGACATGACAGCTGATGTACACGCTAACCCGGATTTACTTTTAAAAATAACGTAATGCTTCTTTTCGTGCCAATATATTAGATAGTAATAATAATAATAATTGAACTGTGATTTTGATGTAGGTGTATTATTATTTGTATGTATAGTATTATTATCAGGTGGCAATAGTTTCCTCTATTCGATTTTAATTCTTTATTTCATTTATTATACAATAGTAATAATATATCGTCAGTCGGGTAACATAAATGTCAGTTATTATTACTTATTATAGTGTTATTGATATCAAACAGACGATTAATAATGTAGAGTTGTTTAAGATTACATCTTAACATTTTTAAATATTGATTTTTGACATCGCTTAATAATATCATATGGGAGTACATACCTATTGTGGCCGATTCTGAACTTGTGATAACGTTTCTTAATATTGTAAACTTTTTCCCTAAAACAAATGTAAAAACCAATAGGTACCTATTACGCAATGATTAAATGACAGTTTTCATTTTGAGGTTTGTACAATATTTCAGATACCTACTTAAACTACAGTATAATTGTATGTAATGTAGGTCATGAAAAAAATCACCTCTTAAAATTCCGTGTACCCGTTTTGTTTTATATGAAATTATAGACACTTTTGTTTACTAATATAAATCTTTATTGATATAATATATTATATTTATCATCATCTAATACCAAATCATAGACATGATTAATAATATTTGGTTTACATTTATTTTGCTTTAAATACTTTTATAATTTACAATTCTACAAAATATTATCAAACATTTTAAAACCCTTAATAATTCATATAGATTTCCGTTACGTCTTTTTATGTGATAAAAAGTAAAATTTTACTGAAAACTATCAACCTACTAGGAAAAGTTTTCCACGGTATGTTATTATGAATACGTTTTTGTTATTTCACAGTATTGATACACACTTTGAACACCTATATCACTAACTACGAAGTTAACACAAACTATCATATTTATTCTATAAAAAAAAAAACAGTCATATTCAAGATACGTTACTCGGATGTATCACATTAAGTAAATAGGTATCATTCATTTCACAAAAATAAAGATTTCCCTAAATCAATGAAACATTTTATAATAAAATATACCTAATGAGTAATGATGACGTTGTAAGAAATAAATGAGAATCTTATATTCCATAAAATTATCACTCTCAGTAACATTACCATTTATTTTCCCTTCATTTTTAACCAACGATTGTTGATAGTTTATGCGCTCCTACGACCTTAATGTACATAACGATATATAAATTAAATGTTATAATAAATTTGACAAATATAGAGCTGTACAATGTATAAGGTGCCCGGTACATACGCGTTGCTGTAAAATAGATTTGGTCTGATTTTTCCTAAAATTTGATACGTCTTATTACAGGTAGAATTTATTTTATTGATTATAATTATTAAAATCAAACTTGAATTTTTAACGACATAATAATTACCAAGCACCCATTTAAGTGAAACACAATGATTATTTTCAATTTATGATAATGATCTCGATCTCAATGTGGTAGGTAATTTATGTGATAACCCATGTAAGTATGTTGTAAGTTAAAGAAAAAAATTAAATACTAAATCATGGCCAAAATTCAATTCATAGCTATTTCATCAATAAATGTTATCTTAAATATGTAATTTATTTATTAAATTACCTAACTAAATACCTAGTAAGATACAAAATATGTAAATGTTTTTAACTTAACTAATATATAAGCGTGTTTAGTTATTAACATTTATTGTATCCAAATTCAATAGTGTTAATTGTAATGTGTAATGTGTTACAATTTTTTTTAACTGAGTTTTTTTTTATTAATTCGTACAAATGATGTCTATTGACTACATAATATGGATGCAATGGCTTTTGGATTTTTTGTTAAAATGATATTGTATGTGCATAAAACACGCGGAGAAGTAAAAAAAAAAAACACTTACCTAGTCAATAAATAAATACATTTTGATTTGTAATACCTAATATACATAATTAACTTAGTGAAAAAGTTCTATTATATATAAGATACCCCTATACATATATGTGTTTCAAAAATATAGTTTCGTTTTATATCTAAAATAATTAATGAATGATTTTAATGAGTGTTATTTCTAAATCTATATGAAATAAATGGCAAACACAAATGATACGTTATAACACAGTGTCCTAATTAAATATTAAACTATTAGTTTATAACAACATATATATTTATATAAACTAATAAATTATTATACGATATATAAAATAGGTATACAACTTGTGACTTGTGTTTTATTCTATGAGCACTCCACTTATATAGAATGTGAAAGAGCATACTATACCAAGTCACTGAGGTTGACATACAATTATAAGTGTTTTCAGTTTTGTATGTTTTTGACGGGTTGTTTGAAAGATGCCTTCTTAGAAAAGTTAAGAATGTTAAGAATAACACATAGAAGTGGTTATTTTCAAGTATTATTGAGAAACGACTTGAAGAATATCAAAACTTAGTACTTTATTTAAAATTATGTAGGTAGATTCATAATACCCACCGTGTTGGTTTATTTTTATGAATAGATATTTTTTTAAATTTAGTTTGCAATTTACAACGAATCTAAGTAGTACATCACTAAATCACATAAATATTTGTGTTAAAAGCATTTATTATACCATTTATTTATTTATTTTATTTTTTACTTTTATTTATGGCATCCTATCAACGCTAAGACAAGACACTACCCGTATTTGATGAACGATACTTTACATAGCTTACATGGTATTATTTTTTTATGGTTCACATGTATATTTTATACAGTTTTAATATATACATCAATGATTTACGGCCGTCAACATCATTTTGTCATCTTAGAATGAATTATTTCTACTTATACTTAGAAAATGTCTACACTCAACAGTTAGCCTCCTACAACGTGGAAATATCGTGCACTCGTTTCCGAATGTTCAACATATTTTATTATATTTATACATTTATTTAATATTTATATATTTACTATATTTTTTGGTTCGAATAATTTATCATTGTGTTCAATTATAAAAGCGTTGGTACACACACTAGTATAGTTTAAACAAAAACAATGATGAGTACGTTTGTCAATTCGTTCTTCAACATCCAATGTTTAATTGCAATAAAATAACTACTTTAACTACGAATTAAACTAAAATATTTATAAAAAAATATATATTATATTCCAAGTTTTTTAGACCTTATAGACAAACAAATTCGTAATATATTATTTACTTTTTTTTTTAACCAAACTTTAAATATTGACTAATAAAAACGGATTTTTCGGTGTTCAAAATTCGTTCATCAAAATTGTTGTAACAAGTATTATGCTTTAAAGTTCATATTATTTATTTAAATGTTGCTATATAAAAAATCAGAAGTTACCTAAGTGGTTTCTCTATCAAATATGCAGTTCAAAAAAATAGAATAAAAACCTATAGTATAAAATGTTAGAATTATATTAATTATTAATTTTTCAAAAGCAAAAAACTTATTATTTTTTAAATAATGTCACAAATAATGCCTTGGACAATGTCAGATTGTATATTATTATTTAAAATATAAAATAAATTGTTGCATTTGCCAAGATATGGCTTTAAATACAGTAGGTAGTTTAAAATTAATTAAAAAGTTTTGTGAAAAAGTGTGGTTTTATTTAATTGTCACGTTAATTTTATCTATACTTGGACGCAACTTCAAACATTTTTAAATATATGAAAAAGTGAAGCCCAAAACACAAAACAAACACATTATTAAAAAACGAATGGTTACATGATTCATTGTAATGTTCTTATTAATAGGCACAGGTTTACAACTTCAAACAGGAACATTTTAAGTCTATTTATTTGGGTTTTTTTTAACCTTGGGCATAATAATTGCCTTGTTTCGTCACTGGATATTTAGATCCACTAAATAATTCAAAACATTTTTAAATCCCTTTCACAACAATAATAGTTCAGATTTTAATTAAATTTTTATACGTAATTAGTCATCATAATTTCCTATAAAAAAAAACAGTGAAAAGATTACCTCCCTTCCCTTGACAATATACTAACAAGCTTGTGGGCATTTATATTCGTCACCACCCACGTTGTCAGATAATCTAATCCATAGACCTATAAACTTCCTTTTATATTTATTATACGTGTACATTTATTTATTCATTATTTGGAGAAAAGAACAAAATCAATGTTGTCAAAGACTACAACTGTTACTTAAATATCTCTGTTTTTTTACAGGTTTTTGTTAGTTTTTCTCAAAATTTTGAAACGTACTGAGATTACTATTTTTGGTTATAATTGTGCTAACTATTTTAAAGTTGATAGCTGAAACTATCCTTAATTTTGAAGATTCAAGAATCAAGTATATTATTTATAAATGTTTAATGATTGACACAAATAATCTTCTCAGAATACACAATAGAGGATTGTGTCAAAATGTAATTCTATTAACGAGTTTTTGCAGAAAATATACAAACTACCTGTAATATAAAGTCTTTAACATTATTATAATATATTAGTTAAAATTATTGACGCAAAACTTAAATATTGATGAGTTATGTTTTGTTATAAATCGTACTAAATTTTAGTATATCAAAATATGATTTCATCACGATTTTAAAACTAAACAAGATTATAATCAATATAGTTTATTTTAAAATATTTTTCTGTTTTTTTTGTTTGTGTATCTGACAAGGAGATAATATATGTAAAAAAAATGGTATGCATTCAACGAGTAAATTATTTCAGTTAATTTTACATACCAAAATGAGTTTATTCGAGTTCAATCAAAGTTATGTATATATTATAATAACATGTTTAATTAGGTAACAGTTTATTTATTTTTCAATCAATCATCATAATAATGAAAATCATTAAAAAGTTTACAAACTATTAATTAAAAAGATGCGAATACCCATAATTAAGTTGGGCCAATTTTTACGATTATTTTACTTCATTTTCATATAATATTTCAAAATGTGTTTTTAATTTGATAAATAATTAATTATACTTTATCATTTACATCACTAACAATAACAACTAATGTCATTTTTCAATAATAACGAATTAACGACTTTTGGATATAAATATTTAATAATACAATTTATTATGTATATAGGCACATACAATATGATTTCGTTGGATATACTTTAATCGGAGTAACGATAAAATCATTCACTGGGTAACGTACCTACCTACATGTCCTAATATATTACCTATATTTATGTACTTTTTTTTAATTGCCAACTAAAAACATCCAATGATTTCATGTATGTGTTCAGTGGGCGGTTTTAACGAAACGTGGGAATGCATTAAATATTATTTTTGCATAAGTTTTGATTCAAATATTATGATAAAGTTGTATACGAATGTATAAACTATATGTCATGAATAAAGCATTTACTAGAAAAACACAATTTTCGTGTACAAAGTATTTTTCTTTTTAAGTGGTAAATTATACATTAACACGAGGTGGCTCATCTACAACACTACAAGCTTTATTACCCCTCTGCAATAGCCTTCGGGACTCCAGGAAAAAAAACTACGCCTACATTATATTGTAACATACCTGTAATATTGTTATATAGGGCATGATACTTCATTATGTAAATGATGAGAAACGGCGCTGCACAAAAAAAAAAAAAAAAAGATTTCAACGCAATTTTATATATGGCACGCCACTGAATAAAAACTATAACAAATAGTATTTATTATTTGTGATTTACCAAACACAATATTATATTATTATCACTGAGTTTATGAATATACAGTAGTTTACGATAAGTGCAAGTAGAGAATATATTATATATTATGAGATACGGTATTAGACTGGTACCTAACTAAGTTTGAAGAATCGATGCATTAATGGAACTTATGAATTTACCATGTTGGCTTTATAGTAAAGGAAAGGGTCATGACACTAATTGTGTTTTAAACTCTTGACAGGGTCACTGGAGGGCTGAGAGAATGGTACTGGTGAGCAGATCAGGAATAAGAGGATTGCGGCGTTTGGACAGATTGGAGTGAAAACTAATAGAACAAATTTTAACGCAGTAACATCGATATCTGATATTGTTTGCTGTTTGACTTATTTAGATGGGTAGTACACTCGTTTAATATAGGTAATAAAGCTGGAACAGTTGAGAAGTTTTCAAGATAGGTTTTTATTTATTCGTTGTTGATTCCACTATAATTCTAATAAGCTATAGTAATTTTCTAAGACCCTGATATTTTTTAGTGAAATATAAAATGTATTCGCTTTGAATGGGTTTTTTTAGGCGACGGCATTGGATATTTTACTTTTTTACTTTATGGGAATATACTTTATAAATTACATATCATACAACACATAAACAGCAATAAGAAATAAATCAACCATAACAGTTGAACAAAATATCGAATCGAGTAAATGCCGATAAACACCTAAAAAGTTAAATGGGTTAGGTATTGTCAATATGCTTTTGTCTATACTCGCCTAGTAGATAATGTAGAGATGTACAAATTATTATATATTATTTTTAAATATTTAACAAAATAAGTACATACCTGCAGTATTTTAATAATCATTTTGACATAAGCAATATAATATTCCAAGGTACAGATAAAAACAAAATACGACTACTCAAAAATGACTTCTAAATTAACAGACTGTGTATATGATACACCTATTAATATTACGATAGGTAATAGGTACCTGATTCATGATAACATTAAACAACATAATACAAAACATGTGTCATGTTCATATTAATATAACAGTAGAATATGTTTAGAGATGATTATTATAATAGTATAATGTATGTGAGGTTAAATACCATGACCAATAGAGACATAAATAAAGTACGAAAACGTGTTGTTATTATAGTTCAAATATGGCAACCGAGGAAACTGAGAAGTGGCAAGACCGTAAGACTAACTAAGTAAAGTACACAGTGCCTTTAAAATAAATTTATTTTGCATTGAAATATACAATTATTTATGGTTATAATTTAAGGTTATTTTATGCTGACAGCAGCCTTAACATAGACGAAATTTGGGGGCTCAACTTCTCAATAAAATAAAACGATTTTGCAGGTAATATATTAAGGTATTATAATATTAAAAACTTCTCAATGGTCAAATTTGAACTTTAAATATTGTTATATTTATACAGAAAACGTTGAATTAAGTATGAACACCTTGAAAAATAAATTAAGTAGGTAGGTACATGATATTTTATTTTGAATATATTTATATATATATTCTGTATAATTATCTAGTTTCTACTATTTGGTCATTCCTACGAAAATTAAATTAATCATTTGTAAAAACTTAAACAATACAATTATATTCTACATATTTTGTACTCAATTGTTGTTGAAGGTTTATTAATTTATATTTAAATAATACATGTTGATTTGAATAGCATTTCAATCCATATGTTTGTGTGTGAGTGTTTTTAATTCACAATATATTATGTGATAGCAGTATAATTTAATGGTGACGTAGTAATTAACGAAGTAATTTAGTGATAGGGAATCAGTCAAGAGTAAGACGGAGAATATATTGGTCGATTGTCAAATCAGGCGGTCAGTACTTACTTAGTTAGTACTAAAATAATTAATAAAGACTTACAAATCAGAAATTAATAGTAAATATAGTTTAATAAGTGTAGTTAAATTATAAAATTATACAAGTTAAGTAACCCGGATTTACCTACTGGACTATATTTTACCTTGTCGAGGAGACAATCTGCAACACATCTCCTGGACCTATCATAAAAGAAAACTCAGTATTTGTGAAAGAGAGAAGACGTTACATGTGTTGTACGTCAGCTGTGTTAGTGTCCAAGATAAAATAATTTTACATCCTGATGGTACCATACATAGTAGGTACGGTATTGGGTGTTAGAAAATATGGTTTAAGTAGGTAGAAATGTAATTAGTTTTAATAGAAAAATTAGAATATAAATGGTTTTTGTTTGTTTACGAATATGGAAAACTAAATAAAATAAATTATATTATACAATTAGTTTAAACAATTAACGTATAATAATATCTACTAATGGGTTATGTTAAAAAGTTCGTAATCACAAATATTTTAAAATATAATATAAATGATAATTTATAATATAACTTCACTTTTGGAGTAATGGGATCTTCTCATCTCATGTATGTGGTCTATTCATTAAAATTTGATGACATTTTAATATGAATAGGTATAGAGTAGTCAACGTGCGACCATAGACTTTGCTGTTAACACTACTTGGGTTTCTTTATAATTTAAGAAACTTAAATTAAACGGTTTTTTTAGGGCCATGGGGGTCTTGAGGTTAATGGTAGTTGTGAACGTTGTTGATATTAATGAGTAAAAAATATTAAATCTGTTGTTTTTTTTGTACAAAATAAATGTGTTATGAAGTAACTTTACGTGTACAATTTTTATAAAGTCAGAGAGCATAATATTTTAGACACATGTAACTTGTATACTGTCGAGATTGCAGTAGGCACTCAATCACATACCAAATACACTGGCTCACGGATAAAATAGCGACATGTCTCATAAGTAAAGAATATAAGTGTGAATATTTTCTCGGCCACCTTTGTAAACTTATCGTATGCTTTTTACCGCATATGGCCTTAAATGATGTACAAATACCCAATCCACAAAGTACTAAATATTTAGAAAAATAATGTGACAAACTTGGTATAAATTATGTGTTTTAGGAATAAGGTGTAAAAAAAATATCTCATTTCTATCTATATATTATTATTAATAATATATAGATAGAAATGAGATATTTTTTAAATAATAATTTATTATATACAATTTGTTTCTTATCTATCTGTATTTAAATAATTTATGATTACAGATATCTTAATTTTTTTCTGTATAGATAAATTATCGTCTTAAAATAAAATAGTGACGAAACTAATCGCAGTATGATATTGGACGGATGAAAGGGTCCGCTAATGATGAGTGACATATTTCTCAAGACTGTACAAAATGTAAAAAAAATCATATTAAAAAGCATTCAAAAATATGTATAGATTGCATTTTATAATTAAAAAAGAAATTTCTCACAACAACTTTAAACATTATACTAATATTCAGGAAGTTATATTTAATTTCGGTACTAATTAATATTTATTTAGTTATTACTTCGGTAAAGCAGTTAATTTAGTCTTTATATATTTCAAAAGATATTGCTGTAAATTTCAAAAACGAATATTGTGATGTTGACAAATTATTAAAAGAACAAAAATAAAATCAGATTCATGGCTCAATTCAATTTGAATAATCAATTTAATTGTAAAATCTAAATTATATGAACAATTTACTTACAAGTTTTTATTTACCTCCTTAAATTAAACAAAAAAACAACTTTTGTAACTCATTTAACATAACGAATTAAAGCTTGTGTGAGAGTCCGTCAAATTTAACTATTTAATGGTTTTTATTATGATGAAATAATATATTTTTCATTGCACAGCAATGGATATAATAATATTTAAATATTATTTATTTATTAATAATTGTATGGAGTGGACTTTGTGTAGGTATAATATTATATAATATGTATTTTCTCCCGAATCAGAAATATTTTCAAATAATGTTTACTTAATAATAATATGACAAGAGTATGGAAAAATGCATTATAATATGTAAAATGACAAAAAAATTGTATGAATGCACAGAATAAAATATGTGTCGTAGTAGAAAAAATATAGACAGTAGACAAGTAGGGTCTAGTGACTATTGTTGTAATGAAACCGAGAATTCCGTTGATTAATGTAATTAGTTTTCGGTTAAGTTATGTATTAGTTATAAATGAATAAAGTTTGATAAGTGTAGTTCGATGTTGTTATCTTATATAAATCAATAATAAGGCAATCCACATCTAGCTGCAGCAATACTGTATAACCCATTGCCTAGGCTCTGTAAAAAGAAACTTTGTCATTGTGCAAGAGAGGAGTCGTTACACATCAGTTTTCTAGAAATGTAAACTAAAAACCACAAGAACTTTTATGATAATTATGGTTTTTAATTTTACCGGATATGATAGCACACGGCTCAAATATATTGATTACCATAAACGGAGCTTTAGCCATACACAAACATAAACTTTGATATTAGTCATATCACTGATAAATGATCACTGTAAAAACATGTGATAGGATTATGAATGAAAAAGCCCGGGGTTAGATTAATCCAAAAAGCCGCACAAACAAATTGCGAAGGTGTGAAAAACAGAGGTAATGAAATAAGAAGCTGCACATTCCCTCGAGAATTTCAGTGTTGAAGCATACCGAACAACGTAGTCTTGAACAGTCGAACGGACTTATATAAATAACATCGGCAACGCTATATACCATTTTTATGCCGTCAAAATACATATTTTGGGGGGTTTCCGACGGTTAATCATTTCAAGACTGTTTTATGTTTACGCAATATGCGAGGGGAGAAACGGAAAACCGTAATGCTGCAAATCTAACAAATATTTACATACAAATTAATTCCCACCCCAAACTTTACTATAATAAATGTGTATTAAGTATTAACATGCAATTACATTATATCACACTTCCTTGAACAATATAATATCCACAGCTCAAAACTTGTCATTTTTGAGTTATGGCTGTGTATTCAGAATATTTAGTTATCCCGGAAACGTATTTAATTTCTATAAAAAAAGGGGGGTTGTTAATTTGTGATTGTGAGATGAACTTTGTGGGACATAAGAGTTTAGTACAGTATTTAGTATAAAAATATCCAATATCAAGTTATGTGGTTTTTTTTTATATCTTTTAGGGAATAATTTAGTACCATCGATACTTCGTATATTAAACCTATAATTGATTATGTTTTGTTGTTTTTTTTTTTTTTTTTTTTTTTTAACGGAATCTGATAAAACTTGTTAATATATAGTTATATCTATATGGTATATGATCTAATACAAATTTAAATAATTTTTAGAATTTCATTTTCAATTAAATTTATGTTACTATTATCTCACAAAATATAGACATTACATTAAAAAAAAATATATTCATATATATGTTTGTTGTGATTATAAATTATAATATTTATTTCATTAAGACACAGTACATGATGAACTGTTATCTTATACAACCAATGATACCATTACTATTTGTTATTATTTAAAGTTGTATAGATAACTAATAAAACAGTGGTTTGTGTTAAAAAGGATGGTCACGTAAGACATTTAATTTTCATTAAACATTTACAATTTAATTTTCTAAATATTTTGGCTAAAAATAACAATTTTAATAATAATAACTTATTAATATCTTTAACAATTGAAATTGTTGAAATTATTTATTTTTTGTTTATATTGATAAAACGTTGTTTCTCCGTAAAAAGCCACGAACCTGTAGGTAATACGAGGTTTCTCTCATAAGTTGTCCTTATAGCGATTTAATATTATCAAATATACAGTCAACCATTTTTTCAATGTGTTTGAACTTACATTTTTTATGAAATTGGATATTTAAACAAAAAATAAGAACTTTTCCTGAATTGAATTTATGAATTTTATTTTATTCAAAATAAATTAATCGTAAAGCCTTGTAACTTTACACCGTCGATAAATGCACATATTATTATTTGAACCTATATTTGCAAAATTCTATGGTTAGTTTTCACTTATTATCTTTATTGGTACAATGTACCACCAAAATAAGTAAATAATAATTATGACAATGATAATAGTAATAGTAATAATTATATACATTTTATAAGACTATCCTTAAAAATAGAAGCTGAAAAATCCTTATACTTTTCATAATCATTTTTAGTCGTATACCTAAGTATAATCTCTGAATTAAAATACAACACAATATTTCAACAGTAATATTTGGTAGGTCCTCAATGATGCGAAGTACACTGGAAACCAACTATAAGCAGCAAAGAATTTCTATGGTTTTTTTTCTTTGAGTCTAAAGAAAATTATTGATAAATGTACATTATACAATATATATACCTACTATTGTTATGAATGTAAACATAAAATACATTAGGTAGTTAGTTGCAAATATTAAACTCTCAGTCAACCCATTCAATTAATTAATATGTTATAACACAGGACCTGCATAATATAATTTTAAGCGTTTTAATATAACTCTGAACATAATTTATCCATGTCCACGTTTTATCCTTAATAAATGGTCCAAGTAACTTTTTAATCATGACTGATGGCTATTGAAAAAAGTTTTGAAATGTGTTTATTCGATTCACCGTACATTAGTCATAAAGTTGCGGCTATATAAGTTATCTTACGAAAACTATGCTTATTAAAACCTATTTAAATTTACATTTTAAACAAACAAAGTGCAACTATAAAATACTTTTAATAGACATTTTAAACTTCAATCGATTAATGTGAAACAAAAATACAGAAAACGCTTGAAGATAAATTATTTTGATTGTATTTTAGATGTGTTTTTTTTTTATTTTTTTATTATGCACCTACTATTCTTTTTAATTCTGATAATATTAAATACTATAGGTACGATAAAATAATAGGTAAAATAATTCTGCAATTTGGTTGTCTTATAGCTGAATATTAATATCATAAAGGTTTTTTCTAGAAAAAAGAAAAACGTATAATTATATCAAAAAAGTATACATAACATAATCTATACAAGAAAATTCAATAAATACTATTCCTTCATAATTGATATGAAACAAAGTGTATTATATTGTACTCGTTTGCATAATCATATTTCAATAATTTAACGAATTTCATTGTGTAGGTAATAATATAAGTGTAATAAATGTTCATGCAATTGTATTTGTATCTAGACAAAAATGTTACTGAAATCTCGGAACTTCAACAGTTTTTTGGAATAGACATAGGTAATTCAAGGGCATCATACAGATATTGACCTAACGAATTATAGTTTACGCATCATAAGGATAATTAATAATGTTATATTATATATTATTATTTATTATAATTATATTCAAGTTGTTTGCTAAATGTTTATTTATAGTGTTCATATTTTCATAAGCTGTTTAAAAATACTATATATATATTTATAATGTTCATAAGCTATTTAAAAATATTATATAAAACAAAAAAGAAGATTTAAATTGTGATATATATATTATATATTTAAATACCTATTATGGTACCTGTACTAGTGGAATCAATGTTAGGTACCTATATTGCAATTTTCTTATTTTTTTTTTATATTAGTAAAAATAATAATTAAACAAATAATTATATAACAATTTGATCTAAAAATTATTTTATTGATGTTAAAAATAATTTAATTTATAAACTTAATCAGCTTTTTTTTAATTTTTTTAATATTTTAAACAATTTTAAATACTCGAAAACGCACTGTTAAATTAATAGGTATGACGAAACAAGAGATGGATACCTCAGAAAGATATTATAAATCATAAACTATCAAAAGATGCAATACGAATTTATAATAACTAATTATATTTCTTGGACATATTGGAATAACGATAAAGATTTTTTAGACACATCCCGGTCTGGATACTCTAGGTTAGGGGTCACCAACCAGTCGAGTAGTATATTGGTGGTTCTTATAAAAAAATAATTATACTATCACCTGTCGATCATGTGCGCAGTCTAAAAGTTTAAGACTTAAACAAACATTTACGATTTATATACAAAGTAAAGTATTTATTAGACGAGAAAAATATACAATTTTTCAATGGAGAAAAATGATAGTAGAATATTATCATAGAATTTATTGTTATGCTGTATGTTGTACTAGTATTAATATAAATAGTACCTTTACCTAAGCAAATAGTGGTAGATCACCATATACTTACAATTTTTTTATGTGGTTTACTAATTTTTTCACTTATTGTTGGAAGAAGTTGGTGACCTGCTCTAGGTTACTAATTACTATATAGCTTTTAGTCTATAGCTTTTAACTAGCTAATAGACAAAATAAAATATTGGGAACTATATACTAGGTATATATACCCTATATGCCATTTGAATATGTTGTTGGCGTTCCTAGTATTACTAAAACAAGGATAAGTTTAAAAAAAGAATTTCGATTTAAAAAAAAAAACATTTTCCTCTTTCTCTCAGTATCTAAAAACTACTTAAAACTTTTTCATCAGTAGTTGAGCAGTATACTATAACTATATAAATGAATAGATAATAGGCATAATATAGATACTTGGTCTAAACAAAATTAGTGTTTTTTTTTCTTTTAAACATATTATCTTATATAAATGAATAACTATCCTGTACTGGAGTAGGATTATATACATGACATTTTTAAAATATTTATTCCTATCATCCATACAAAAAACAATATGGATATACTTATGTAAAACGTGCATGAATCATGAGACGCGATTGTCTAAATAGCAACAGTAAATAAAATTGTCTTTACAATTGTTGGTAGTAAGTAATTAAGTAATCACTTTTTACATCATCTTACAACCATTTAAAGACGTTGACCGATACCTTGGTTTTTAACTTCTAAAACTGTCAGAACTGTGGCTCTGGTTTTGTTAAGCGATTCTAGAAGTTGCAATAGTAGCTATAATAATTTATAAGGGTCCTGTCGAGAAATTTTGACTACTGTTTATATATGAGTCTTCTCGCAGCGTTATAATGTGGTCCCATTTGTTCACCGCCAATTCGCCAGTAAACATCTTTAATTACCTTCTACCAATGTTTCAGACGAGTCAGTGGGTAATAGAAAATATGTAAGATTTCTGATGATATAAGATAACTTATTTGACAACATTAATAGTGTATGAAAGTATATAATCTAGTATACGAGTGAACACATGAAGTTTTGAACAAACTGTATTTATTCCCGTTTTCAAAAGTTGGTCTAAAGACATATCTTATAGTCGTCGATGTAGGTATACAATGTACCTATGTGCAGTTAACTCAATCTAATACCAAGATAATATTATCATATAGGTACCTCGTATCCGGTCAACCGTTTACAGAAAACATTATTAGCCAATTAATCCATCGGTTGTACCCTTGATACATTTCACACATAAATAATTATACAAATATTATGTAATATATATTTATACGCAATTGAAACAAATTAGTTTTGCATTTTGAAACTCATGGTTTTAAATCGTCGTGGCAGTACCTGAACATTATGAATAGTCTAAGGTATTCGGATTTAGACATACGTCAGTCTAATGTCAAATTATGGTTTATGCAATGATCGGTTATTCCGCCCTGAATACTATTCTGTGCTTCATATCTAATGCTACTTTGATTGAATATTTGAAACTGTATTCGTATCACAATAATGGATGAACAATTTACAATTATTCGTGTAAGCTAATAAAGCCAAACATTATAGTGAAGTATTGCGTTTGGAATTCCGAAAACGAACGAATTACGAACAACACACGACTGCATTTTAAATATATTATGTCCATTTTTTTCTCTTGCTTCGGTTGACTGTGTCACTGTACTAGTTGTGTCAGGTGCTGTTTTCTTTTTATGAACTAGAATATATTAGTTTGTTATTTAGTTCAATGTTTTGTGAATCCATCGGAATGTTCCATTATTCACATATTTACGGCACCTACATCATGCATGAATTATAATCGAGGATTCACATTTAGTAATATATTATAAGGCGGGTATGAAATCGTAATATTCGATATTATAATAATTATTACATTGACAATACTTTACAAACAGTATATAACTTTTAGTATATATTTTGACAAATGTTAGGCATCCGGTTTGCATGCAGTTTGATTTTCAATTTTAAAGAATGTTGTGTTTTCGCTATTATTAATTTTAGGATATTACAATTTTGCATATGAAACTTAAAGTAGGTAGTGCTCTATGATAATAGTTTTTTTTTTTTTGAAAACCAGAAGAAATTTTTCAGAAAATCGTTTTCTACTGCGGAAAGTATCATTATTATAAATTGAAAAAAACGCCTACCTTACACAACACACATCCTCATGAATCCTCACCATTATAATAATAAAAAAATACGAGAATAGGTATAATATATATATATATATTATATACATGCATAATGCATATATAATAATATATCTTTTTAACAAACAGATTCATACTATTATCCATCAAAATTTTTAGCAGGTATAGGTATTGCTTGTTTGACCCAGTTTCATTTCGATATAGGTATTTTGAATATTTAGTTTAACACGGAAATATAACACATTCAAATTAATATATTCAATACAATATATTATTCACGTTTCACACTGAAACTCTTATTCATTTAATCCTGTCAGTATAACTACAGTTGTTTAATTGAGATTCGATATTTACACTTCGAAAAAGCCACATTTGGCTATATGATTTTAATGTTTAATTCATGCCAATGCAATTTATTCCGATTTTCATTAACGAAAACTAAAATACATATTCGTAAACGATATGATGGGTCTATCATAAATGACGTTTGGATAATATATTGTCACTGACGCAAATCAAAATGACATACATTAGTATAATTTACATTTTATCTTATTAAAAATTACAACTGCCATTATAGGACTACCCAATTTTGATAACTGTATTTTTAAAAATGTTAAGAGCCACGACATTTTTTACATAAAACTAATCGGAAGATTTTGTTTTGGGCTATTTTAATTTTTATTAAATTGTATTTGTTTAATGGTAGGTACCCAACATTTTAATTCCGTATGTCCAGATAATCTCAAAAAGGAGTTTGTAAAGATATTTTAATTTCGTAAGAAGGGTTAGTTTAGTTTTGAGTGGAGACTTTTTCTAAGGAAACGCAGGCTGTAATTTAATCAAACTGTAGTTGTGCAATACATATCTTACATATATAATATAGTGAGCAAATGTTATTTTTTTTTTTTGTAAAAGTATAGGTACTCAATGATGTTTTGGTGGGATTGAAATGGGTAGGTAAAATAATGTTATTTAATATTATTCCTGATAGTCATATTGTGGTATTATTTATTAACATTAATTTTTACTTTCCACTTTTGGTACCACGACTCTTGATTGTGTAAGTGAGATTGAAGATAATTTTAAACCGTCACTAGTCAGTGTCAAAATCTTCAGACTAATCACAAACGCCTCATTTTATCTAACAAATCAAACCTTTCACTTATCTTAACAACTAAAAATAATTGAAGAAACGTGGCTAGAAAATTCTGAACACATTACTACAAGTCTTTAAATGGTCAACCAAAACATCCTCGGAAGAAAATATATAATTTTATTAAATTCTGGCTAAGATAAAGTAAAACTATATGGTAAATTATAATTTTTTTTTTTAATAATATATTATTTATTTGTCTAAAAAGTAATAAAAAAAAACAATTGTAAAATTAAAAGTACCTACTAATTATTTTTTTTTTATGTACAGTAAAATTTAAATTTAAAATGAAGAAATGTTAAAGAAAAATATATTATGTTTAATCAAGGAAAATTGTTACCCCACGAAATAGTTACCCACGCGACTTACTGAAGGTTAAGTGAATACAAGATTAATAAATGGATTGCCGTAAAGAAAAATAGGCTCCCTGGTTTGAATTTCAACTTTTATTCTAAAAGTCGTTATTTATAAGCTAAGAAAAGAAAATAATAACAGAAGCTCAACAACAGAAAACAAAAACAATAGAATTGTTTTCAACATTGTACAATACCCTTGTATTATATAAAAACAGTTTAGTTCAAGTTATAATCCTTAACAAAATAGGATATTCACTAAACTCTACATGTAAAAGTAGAAAAATGTTTATATAATATTATTATTATAATCATGACTACTATTTAATACCTACCTTAGCACACAACATCAGCGGACAACATTTAGCAGGTACCAAATAATATTACACTTCTGATAAACAAATCAAACCATTTGTACACACTTGTCGAATGAGCAGATAAAATCAAAAAAAAAATACATAATCTTAACGTACCTAGATGACCTACGATAACTTTCTGTATTAAAAATTAAATGAACAATTTAAAAATACATTATTGTGACCTATTTATTACACCGTAATATGCCCAATACATATTTATTCTATACAACTGTCTTGAGAACTAGGAATCATATGTTATGATTTCATTACATTTTATTTAAGTGCCCGATGTACACGACCAGTTTAATTATATTTAGCACACCCAAATAATGTCTAAACTGCATAGTCTTTGTGATAATTTTTGGGCCACATCAAAATATTAACAACACCTAAACAAAACTTATGTTCTATAAATATGTTTTTATGTATAACTATACATTTTATTTTTCGATTTATATGTTTTTTTATTCAATCTGTTACAAAGAAGAACGACAAGAAAAATTGACGGGTTAAAATGTTAAAATAAGAACAATAAAAAGGCAGATTGGATGGAATGTAGAGGCCTCCCAGCGGAGGTACTACGACATAATATATTATACTGAAATAATTTTAGTAATAAGGTTAGATAAAGTATGGTAATTATTATTTGTGTGTGAGTGACAAACTGCAGGTCAAAGATCGTGTGATTTCCCAGAAATGTTACACGGAAGGTATACTATTTGATTTTTCGAGAACATTGTCAGTCATCGCATCGTATGTGGTCACCGTATAGGTCAAAAATAAAAAAAAGGTCTTAGAATATAAAATACATACCTACTATTCACAGAATCATTTAAAAACAAACTGCTTAGGTATTTATATAAAAAAAAAATTATTTTTTAAAATAAATAATTATTCTAGAACGCTATATTTTGATGTACATATCATCGTTTTAATGTTTCGGTGTTGAATGAAAATGTTTGGTTAGAAAGCGAGATAGGTTATCAAATATTTTATCCAAATAACATCCCAAACTTCTTGGAAGCAATACACAAAATTAATATATTTTCAGCCAGGGTCTTAAATTGAAATATGTTCATAATGCATTTCACTGTATCCAATAACACGAATAACTTTAGTACCTATAAGGCTATAAGAAGAGGGTCTGTAACTGAGATTATAACAAATTACCTATACTTATTCTATAATATGAAACTTACCTATTTTATTAATATTATGTATTAAACGTTAAGTTTTCATTATTTTTTGTATACCTCTGATATTTGTTGAAAGCCAAATATTATATGCGTGTACCTATATAAAATAAATTATATTTTTTTGTTCGAAACTTGTACTTTACAGCTTTCATTTTTAGAATTTTACTTTATTAAAATGTTTACGTCTCATTTTATTTTTACACTCATTATGCAAGGAAAATAATACATTTGTTCCACATCGTCCATTATCGACTGGGTTACTCACTGTCCACTGATAACAATTTCTCGAATTTCTCGTGTAGCTCATTAACTTCGTTAAAAATACTTCACGTTGATGATAATAGTCTGCCATTTTCTTTGTTTGTATTCTCAATTTAAGTAAATATTTCAAATCTTAATCATTTCTATTTAATGAATGTTTCTTTGTCACAGTGTTGTAACTTCTTTAGCATTTAATTTGCTGGAGGTTAGTTGTACACCAAGTAGGTATCTACCAACTCAATTTATAAGAAACTTAACCATTGCAAAATATACAAAATAAAATGTAATAAATAGAGTTTCAATAAAGTATTTACATAATAATATCTATATAAATGTTTTTGGGTGTCACCAATGGGTGACTACCCCCCTCCCACTAATCATCCCCATCCCATTTACGTATTGTAATATATATTGTAAATAAAATTTTGTTCAATAAAAAAAAAAAAAAAATGTTAAAGTTTTATGTTTCCGCTTTTCAAAAATGTTTTCAAAATTATATTCGATTATATTTTATTGTACATAATATATCTCCCTACTCGTTAATGTAAGATTAATTATAGTAAGGTATGTTTTTATTTACTCAGGAAATACTTTTCGGTTGAATTCTAAAGAGGAAAATGATATGATAGTGTGATTAAAAGTTGTCCTTTACCGATGCCATATATTGTATTAAAAAAAAAAGCTATTTTAAAAATGCTAACACTTTTATTATGTAGAACAAAGAAAAAACACTATTACACTTTCTATAAGAATTATTTTTAAGGTGAAAAATAATAGCCTCTTTTGAATTTAGTAGGTAGGTATATGAAGTATGATTCTAAAGAACCTCAACCACAGCCATTTTAAACTTAATTTTGTACAATATTTAACAGTTGGTTTTTTTTTAAAAAAATCAAAACTACTTAAGTGCATATTATTATGTTTAAGATATTTTTTAAATTTGAAAAATAATGTATATTTAATACAATTTATTGTTTTTAGAACACATTTTAACATTGCAATAATTTAAAAGTCTTACTATTTTTATCTAAATTTAATATAGGCAGACTAGGAATTTTAAAAGAAAAAAATCAAACCTATAAAACTATTTCATAAATCATTAAACCAACTAGGAAAATAACTACCTCATCTTATAGGTATCTTAAAATTGTCAAAATCAATGATTGAACTCAATAACTAATTGTATTGTAATCGTATTAAGCTCATTAGCCATTGCCACCTCAAAAATGGTGTAAAGTATTTACTGTTTATTATACATTACCCACTTCGAATTTTCAACAATATTTCTTGGGACATAAATTCTACTAAACACTCAGACTCGTTATGAAATAACGCAGAATAATTATTTATAAATATGAAATTTGAAAGAAAAATAGTAAATCGTGATTCTTCCTCGGATTCAAAAATATATCTTACAACAATTTTATTGTTTGATTATGTTCTTATAATAATTAAATCGCTATTTTTTTTAGATTATACCAGTAACTCAATATATTGTATTTTATTCCAGCCATAGTAGTTGGATGGTGATGCACTGGGCTCTATTTCAAAATCCATTTCTATATTGGATATCATCCGTCTATTATGTTAAATTTCTAAGAAAAATGATTCTATTGATATGCGTACATAATATATTTTATTAAATGCCGTGCCGTCAAAATATTGAGATTATTCTGCGTTGCTGAAAACCTTTTCAAACGGAGGAAAAACTAAACCAAATACGTACCGGACATTCACAATTTTTCTAGAGATTTATACTTATGTGTAGTATATACTCAGCGCCTAGAATTTCTTAGCCATGCAAATCGATTCTAGATAAACCTTGTACAGTTCAGTTAATGTAAGCCGAATATGTTTATAGAGTGCTATATTATTAATGCTGTCAACCATCAGAACTATTCACTATATCCATTACATCTAGTGAGATATATAGTTTTATTTTTACACTGTATATAATAGTCTTCACTCCTTTTTACATTATACATTTAAATCTAGAAATATCTCACTACAAACTCTATTATACCAGTAAAACAGTTTATGCGTTTTTCTAATGCAAATAACCTTAATATGTTTATAATATTAAATAGTATACCTACCTACGTATGTATGTTAATTACTAAATAAAATAAGATTCGACAAATTACATTTAAAGGAAAATGTATTAAGCCAATAATAAATTAAATCCGGACTGTATTTGGTTCAAGATTTTAAATATTATATTATTTAAGTTTCTTTGCAGATCATACATGGCTTTTAGTTGTGTGCTGTATTCTATTTTAATTAACATAAACTAGATTTTTTTATACAAATCATTATTATAAACATTAAAAATAAAAAGGATATACATTGACTATTTTTAACATTACTAAAGCATAATTAATAATTATTGTTTATTCTGTATAGACTATTCTTCGTTAAATTTTATTATAAGCACCCAAAAATTACTAGCCAATTAAAAATGTAAATTTTTCTAGGAATACCGAATTTTTAAATTTCCTTTTTTTAAAAAAGTTAATTTATTCATATTCAAGGAAATTATTGAAATAGAAAAAAGCAAGTAAATATCCAATAAATTAATATAATTTTTGGAAAAGTCAAGGGTAAAAAGTATCGAAGAAAATCAAAGAGTATATTTAGAACTTAGGTCAATGTTGTTTGGTAAATACCAAATAAAATAAAATCTATTGATTGTAAGCTAAATTTACTGTGCAATAAAATTGTATTAGTATTTTATGATTGTAAATATCTACTCGTCGAATAGCATTACAGACTAAGTACGTTGTTTGTACTTTGTACCAATTTCTTACTATATATGACGACTTCTTCTAGACAGTAAACTCTGAGCCTAGACGAATCAAAATAGTTAAATATTTAAGAATCTGATAGGTACTTATTAATTAGTGAAACATTTGAAAATTGTATGTTGACGGCACTTTGATCTCGTACATAAGGTACTCTTTATAAAACCACTCAAATCTACTTAAATGGTTTCTGTTAACATTGCTAATCTATCAAATCTGTCACACTATAACCATGCGTATAAAAAAACATAATCTGTCATTAAACGATACTAACTCGTATGGCTCTACCAAAAAAAAAAAAAATGATTAACAGTATAATTCGTTCAGTAATCAATACCTACTAACTACCAAGGAAATATATAATATATTCCATCTAACATACCTATTATTATTCTCTAGAAGATTATAGTGTACTCTCTTATTCGATCATGAATCTGGGTTCCAGGAAACTGGGAATACGGTGATAATCCCTCACTAAATATAACGAACATAATCTACTCAACGTACTTAAAGCTCAAATTTATAAATAGTTTTACTGATTGTAAAATTAATTTAACACACATTTACTCCAACATTTGTAGAATAATATGCATTATGGCTATAATGACCTACAATGTCAAAAGTTTTAAATTTTAATCCTTCAAAACAAAAAGAATACAAAAACGTTGCAAAAAAACAATAGAACTCAGTAAATTTGTTGTTTCATTTTTAGAAAACTTTTTTAAGAGTGTAAATAAATGAAACATTTTCATGTGACTCATATTATTTTACTGTAATAAAATACAAAAATGTACAGCATTTAGTGGTTTTGTATCAACATTTTTTGAGTTAAAAATAACATAATTTAATTTGAATTGTTCCATGTCATTATGCATTTCCGAAGCCACCCCTTTTTAAAGCAATTCGATACAATACATTTCAAACTCAGAAAATCAATTTTCTTTAACACATTAACCTACAGTCTATAAAACCTTTGAAAGTTTAAAAATAACTAGTTAATTCAGTTAATAAATGTGTTAATTGGATAATGGATAAAAGGAAAAAAAATAATATAAAACAATGAAGTGGAAGCTAAAGATATACAATAACAATTTACATTTATTTATGATATAAATGTTTGACATCATAAACATTTGAATTTTCAATTGAATATAATATATTGAATATTGTCATATATTAAGTGTATTTTATGTATTGTTATTTGTTAGGTACTTCTTAAACATAGTTTAATTTCTAATAAATTCTTAAATGCGAAAGAAAAGTAATAATAATATTTAAGTTTGATATACTTATTTAATATGTATTATGTGTAGTGGATTTATAGTGTACCTATACAAATAAATTGCTAAGATTACTAAGACAATAATCAGTTCCACGCATAATAAACATTCTTTCCATTATGGTTCCATACAGACCACTCAGATGGGGCTAAGAAAAATACTGATAAGAGTGGTTCATTCTCAATCGAATAAATTGTAACCAAATGTTATAATAAATTATGATTTTTTATACAACTGAGATTACGTCTTAAATCAAATGAAAAACTATTTTGAATTACATTTGATATTATCCAAAACTTACTGTCAGTTATACAACAAATATTTATATTATTTTGTTTATTTTAAAATATTTGGTTTTATATTGTTTAAATCCAAACATAAATAATAGTATGAACGTTGCTATGAATTTTTTATGTTTGACAAAATGTTATTGGCCTAGACGTGGCACTTTCGCCACACACATTTCTATATCGCTGCACGTCACGTATAAATAGAAGGTTTTTTCTACAAAAAGACATAACCTACCAAAATTAAAAGTTTTACGATATACTTTACGATATATAAATACGATAAAAAAAAATATCGTTACAATTTAATAAAATAATTTATCCAGTATTCGCAAAGTTAACGGCACATTCCGTTCAACTTCCTCATAACGACTTCAACATGATATATATGTGGTCATACGTCTAGACGTTAAAACTTATTTATAAGCTGCCAGATTCCTTCTAGACCTATTTTCATATACAGCCAATTTCAATTTCCAAATCCTTCTTAAAACGCAATATAAATTGTTTGTCTATAGCACCCTTCCAAAATCTAACCAATTTTACCCACTACAACGTTTTATTTTTTATTCCTAAATATTATTGTGATACCCATCTCGATTCTCGCATAAAAGTAGGTCCTTCTCCGTGTCTGCCAATATTAAAATGTGTTTGCAATATAAAATATGTTCTTTATTAAGTCGTCTGTAAATCAACTGACCTCTGATTTAGTAGAAATTATCTAACCTGCAATACCCTTTACTGTACTTATAACTACTTTCAGTTGTAGTTAGGTAGGAGTTCATAATTATATAATACATCTCAATAAATGTAACTTCTCTTACATATCAGTTATCACTAATAAACCGTATACAATATTTATCATCATAATATTATTCATTCGTTATTTTATCTTCACCTCTGACTTCGTATTAATTAAAATATACCTTTGTTGCGTTGTATTTGATTTAGTAAATTCGTTATTGGTTTTTTTTTATATTATTTTGTTTGCCATCTCAATAGGACAGGGATCGAATTATATTATTGTATTACATATATAATATCGTTTATATGGTGGTTAAGCTCTGGAGATAAACTGAGAATTTACTACGTATTACAAACAATTTAACAACATCTTTCGAAAAATCATTCTCAATGGTTTATTTTCCACGTACTGAAAAATTTGTCTTTGACCTAGTGACAATTTAGAATCGTGTTACAAGAGAGATAAAACGTTTGAATTCCGTTATTGGTTCTGAGAAATTTTCCATCATTGAATATTATGGATTTCATATACGTTAAAATAATATCTACTGCTTACATCGTATTTACGATGTATACATCGAAGTATCATATGAATTAAAACAAAACATTTTAGCTGTGTTTTCTAATTGTTCAGTAGTTGTTGATTTATAAACTAATCCTGTCTAACAAAAACAAAAGTAAAAAATAACAATACGATAACCTTAAAAATACAGATTTTCAAATTACAATTTAATCGGTATAAAATATTCAGATATTACTTAAAAGAGATTGAGTTGTCATTTTTAACGAAATAAAATCTATAAATCATAAACCGCTTTATATTATGACATAATATACATTATTCATACATAGTACTAGAGGGAAAGAATTTATGTAGATATACAAAAAAATGCAACCCATAAACAAATACAAACAATGTCTGTGGGCTATTTAAGTCAATTATATCGTATTAATGTACAAATCTAAAACCATAAAACTGTCACACGTCAAAACGACGAAAATTGTTCGAATTATCCAAAACAATAAAACTGTTTGTATGTCATTTTATATTAAACATGATTTTAATATAAATAATTGTTATCAATAACATGCAATATTTTTGAAACCATTTTATAAATATTTAATTAAACTTATTTATTTATTATTTATTGTCTGGTTCACAATATGCGCACTACCAAATTATCCAACACTTTAAATATATGGATTAACCGATGTCAACTTAAGTCAAATTTAATTTTAGCTTCTAATTTTTTTTTACTAAAAAAGGTGGGCAAGTCGGTGTCTCTCTACTATACAAGTGGGTCACTGTAATGGATTGTGTTAAATTTGAATTCAATAATTTTTGTAGAAGAAAAACGATACTGAGAGGAGACTTAGGTCAGTTAGCCTATGATACTAGTAAGTACCTATATTTGATGATATTATTATGAATAAAGTAGATTACATATTATGTATTTTATTACATATTTACATATTATAAACTATTTACGTGGAACCTTGTTTTAAATGTTCAATCACATTAGCTATAAAAGTTGAACATTTTATACACTTTTAACTACAAAATTATTTTTAAAGTTTAAATTTGATAAATTATGTAAACAATTGTACCTATGTATATTTAATACTTTTCAACTGCTATTGTAACGATATATCAAGAGCCTTTTATTACATTTTCACACTTTTCCACCAAACAAATAAAAATTATTAATATTTATAGAAAAAAAACTAAGAAAATTTAAATTGGAAATTTTCCATAAACTGAAATGAGTCAAAATGAGTCAACATTTTTAAAAATTTTTATCGTGTATAGAAAATGCTAATATAAACAACCACTGAAAATTGCATGTATGTACGGTAATTTTTTTAGTGTTACACCAAAACCAAAATCAGTTTTGTCGAAAACTTTTGCGAAACCAATTTTGGGTAAAAATTTTCAGTTTTCATTAACTTTTCTTTTGCTTTTCCCTGAACTTTTGAAAATTATGAGGAATTTTTACTGTGTACATAATAAAAACTAACTAGATTCACTTTACTATCAGAAGAGATACTGTTGAAGAAAATCTATGCATTTTTACTGTTCTAAAAGGTGATGACAGACACAACAAAAAAAATAAAAAAATAACTCTCATCATTGTAAAATCAATACATTCATCGCTTCGCTTCTTAAAGATTAAAGTTTAAAAAAAATTTTTTTATATTTTCATTATACTTCGTAGTATAAATTCTTTGAATTTAGTGATTTTAATAATACGAGCATAGGATTTTGTTATCATAATATATTAAGTTGGTCTTTGATTTTAGATACTTTATGGTAGGTGCGTTTTGTGTGTGTGTTAGTAAATGTTTAATAAATCAGATAGCATTAAATGCATTAGGAGATTCATACAAATTGAAATAGTTTTAGAAATAATGATATTATGACAAATAATTCACGAAATTGATAAAGCTTAGTACATCAAATATCTAGTTATTTGGGAATAAAAATACTAAAGCACTTAATTGTATACATCAATAAAAACTACTTCGTTTGTCTGAAAATAATAGAAACCACCTCTATAATCTATAATATTATATAAACACGATTGATTATTAATTATTATGTATGTTAATATTAAATTAAACACTATTAATCTAACAAAGATAATAACGTTTTCGATATATTTTATTTTATTATTTTTAAAATTATTTACACCATAATATTATAGGAAATCATACTAAGATGTTATATAATATTATGAAAAATACCCAATATTTTACTATTATTTTTTTAAGAGTATTTTAAATTTTTTTTTAAGTTAGTGTAACCTTTTTGTACGTATACCTATAGTCATATAAATTTAAAATATAATATGCACTGTACTTTTTGTGAATGATTAAGAGTTAATAGGTATATTAACGCTACTTTTGAGAATTGTATGCACTATTATACATTCATCGACTGTATGAATATTTTATGACAATAAAAATAAATCGTTTGAAAACAAATCAGCAAATGTATAATGTTATACCTACATCAATATCGAGTGTTTGGATTTTATTCAGTTATAGTATTTAATAATTCTAGTTAACATTATTGCGTTTATAATGATTATTACACTGGTGTCATAAATTTGAATTCAATACCATTATCACACCGTTGGAATATGATAAATTTATTATAAACTAAAATAATGTGTATAATATTTTAAGGAATTTTGTAGCGAGCTAAACATTTGACTGATAAACATAATAACGTTACAATGATTAATTATTTATTTGTTGTATGGCGATCGTACAGTACAATACGACTATCTTATCGGATTTCACATAGGTACTACTATACCTATAATAAATGTTTGAAAAGAAAACAGTGACAGATGTGGTAAGGTAGCTGGTGTTATATAATATATATATTTTAAATATAATGTGATTCGCATTATGATCAAGAAAAACTCTAGAAATACTTTGGAGAAGAAAATAATGCTGATTGTGTTTGTTATAAAATCTAACTTGTCGTTTTTATCATTAATTAATCTGTTGGGAATTTATTTCTGACCTGCCTATTATGCTGTTTATACAGCTATAATGGTACCTATAGTGATTACAATTTACAGAAAATGTCATTCCCAGAATAAACATCATTTTCGTTACTAATTTTATACCTGCAGTATGGATTGGTGTTTAATACAACTTATAAGATTTGTAATTATAGACATAATAGGGATAGTTATAACTACGTATTTAGTTAAGATCAGAACTTGATATCTTGTCGATGGTTTGTTACAAAACACCCTGTTTTTTTTTTGTAGTATCCCTAGCATAAACAGTTGTATTTCACCGACCTCATATATTGTTAAAAACCAAATTCGACTTAACAATTGCTGCAAATGGCCGATATTAAACGGGGTTTTTTTTATTTATGTTTAAGCCATGGTTGTACAATTGACAGGGATGTGTCTTAAGTGTTGCCCTGGGTGAACGGCAGCTCATAAAAATTGCATGGTTATCCCTATTCCATATACGAAATTAGTTTGCGCTTAGCATTTCAAAAGTACCCAAGGCCCTATTGTCGAAAGAAAATGTTTTCGCATAATATGTATTCCAAACGCATGACATCGACTCATACACTGTCCCAATGTACTCGATGATAAGGTCGTCCACTATACAATATTTATAATATATATAAGTATAATATTCTAAAATAAATGCTTATTTAAAACGAATTGGAACGCAATGTCCATCAATGAATGTTAAAATATATAAATATAAATGTATATACGTTACAATGGCCTGGGGCCACCCGACTTTTTCAAAATCTTGGACAACTTACACCGATTATAAATCGTCTTTATAAAATAAATTTTGCAATAAACTTGTTTTCTTTTTTTCAGTGAGATGATTTTAATGTGAGACCAATTTAATTGTTAATATCGACATACGTATAATACATGTAATAAATTGTACTATCAAATAGTTTCAGATGTATTTGAATTAATTTCACAACAACGTTCAACTTAACTCTTGCATATCGAAATATACCATTTTTGATAGTTTAAATCATTTAAAAAAACTAATTTAGAATAGTCTGAACTTTACAGGTTACCTACATAATGTATTCCGTCTATATACGATAGTAAAAGTGTATATTGTTTAACCAACAATGATAATTTTGATGTATTATGATTTATAATACATGCAAAATGTTATGTTTTATATGTTTTTCGGAATACCTCATGTTTTAGTTATGGAAAAACTTTATAATAATTTTTCAACAATATGTTATACGTTTAATATTTCCTTTTATATTTTATTTTGTAGGTATATGTATTTAGACGAAATATTAATACATCACCCCGTAATATAACTATATACAATATGTGAGCCACATTTGCAAGTAAACCCTGTTATCCCTTTTTCGTGTGTTTAATAGGTACGAGTATGTGACAAATAATAAATTTGTATCAACGATGTTTACTCATAATTATTTTTGAAAAAAAAAAATACACTTCAGTGAACAGCGTATAACAGTTTCAAATAATCAAATATTATAGCATTGTTATTTTTTGTTCTCGTTAATGTTACTAATAATGCCAGCAGGTATTGTTTTTCATTATACTTGGTTATTATCTATGAGTATTGTTTGATTTGATAGTGTATAATATTCGAACCACTCACCTCTCAATATGATTAATTGCGTGAACAGTCCGTAAAATTATCCGTAAAACTTTATTTAACAACTCCAAAAACTTTCAAATATTTATCGAATGGATAATATTATGAGCTTTTCAAAATTATGGAGCCATATTCAACAAGTTATTTTTATCCTTTACACGTTGTTTGAAACATGTTAACATAATCCCCAAGTATTAATTGTTATGGATGACTTGGAAATATAATTTCATTTCTGAATTTCACTTCATTGGTGAGATGACTGGACCGTAGATTCGTTAGAAAATCCATTACTATCAATATTATTATTGTAACGTGTATTATAATACATGTATATCATGTTATGTAAACAAACTAAGGTCAATAAATTAAGTTTCATGGTACTTTTAATTTGGTTTATGATATTAAAATATTCATCGAACGAACTATTGACCTAAATTCACATATAGTTTTCAAAAAACTGGTGGAATTCAATAAGATTTTTCTTATTTAATTATAGACCATCGAGTAAAATAAATACTAGGTATAGGTTAAAACAAAAAATAAATATTTTATATAAAAATCAACTGTTTTTTATCAGGTTAAACTATAATTAGTATAGGCGTATGCAATATCTATATTATGCGTTTTCAAATATATTAATATTTAGGTACCTATATTGAAATAATATTTCATAATAAAATATATGTATAACATACTGTCATAATGTAACCGTGAAATGCCCTAATATTATGTACAATTATATATTTTTTTTTCAATTCAATACATCGATCACGCGAATTTTACATTTTGTTTATAAGCTGTGGGAAGTTTAATTTTTCTTATTACTAATTCATTTAAATTAACCAAAATGCTAAATCATTAAAAATATAAAAAAAAAATCTTAATAATATATTTCTATTATAAATTAATTTAAAAATATTATGATAAGGTATATTTTTATTCTGTTACGATCAATGTATTAGGTTATCAGTAATAATTGCAATTTAAGATAAAATAGTAAGTGGGTTCACTATTATACAATGAATTACAATGATATGCTGCGTGAACTCTAAATCAGAATGACAAGTAAGAAACAGTATAATATTTTAAAAAACCCTTTCTTTCACGTAAATATGTAATATACGTTATACATCGGTTCCGGTGTATGAGTTCTATGATTTGTACATACAATTTTTTCTAAGTTATTCTACAAAAAGCACAATAATACAACTAACTAAAAGTTTATTTTGTAATTTATAAGATCAAAAAGGTTCCTAGTTATGAAACTAGCATTTGCACACTTCAAGAATTGAGCGTCATTTATCGTCGTTGTCAAAATTGGGCATTTCTTATCATTCTTTATCATTTTAAAAAAATCCTCTACAATAAAAGCTTATTTCTTGACATGCGAAATTCAACGGTGGTGTAAAAATGTATTATAATATGTGTTCAGATCTATGTTTGGTTTCTTATAGTGTTTTAACTTTTAAAGTAAGTAGGTGAACACTAGTATCAAATTATCTGAAAATATAGTTTATTTAATTGTCAATTGATAATGACGTGTGAATGTGTGATGGTGAATACAAAATAATCATAGTGAAGAAAATTCTAAATAATATTTCTGATTTTAATATAACAAAAAATGTTATATTATCTTTTATTATAGTCTATAAATATAGAAATATATTTTAATTGTTATCAATAGTTTGTTGTTACTCATAAAAAGTATTGATACAAATAAAAAATGACATATTCGTGGATGCCGGATGGTACTAACTAAATTCGTTTTACGATATTTGAAAGTGTCACATAAAGCTTTTGGAGAACTCCTGCCATACAGTGCCGATAAAAACTTTTTTCTAAACAGCATTTTAAAATCATCTCCTTTACCAAACGGTTTTTGTCAATCATCTTCATTTGTATAGTTGTAACATATTTAAATACTACACGTTGGGGGCTTTACACAGTCTCCTTTCTAATTATCGATCTTAAACAAAAAAATAATGTGAAATATGAAATAGAGCTATAATAATATGACAACATATTTTGTAGTCATCTAAATCATATATTAGGCCCATACATGTTTTGCATAAATACGGCCAATTGGGGGAGGGTCAACACACCCCCTCCATTGGCTTGGCCCAGGCATATTATATCTATTGTCTTCATAGTTTAAATGGATACCTATGATAATTAATGCAAAATTAGTACCAATATTTTTATTGCAACTATAAGTTATTTGCACGTAGGGAGTTAAATTACTCGTAAAGTCATACATAAACCTAACTTGGGTCATAATGATTTGTAGTCACCAATATTAATTATTCACAGATAATTTGACATTATTACACTTATAAAATTAGCCATTATTATTCGGCAAGAAACTTACAATAGGACACAATATAATTTTGTACTTAAACTGTAGAAAACTTGGCTTTTAAAATTTGATTTATAATATGATTTATCAAGAACTTTGGGCAGAATTAACATTGTTTTCAAATTTTAAATATTAATACCTATTGGAAATAAAATATACTTATAAGATGTTTTTTGACCCAACTATGGGTATAATTTTAAACATTTAAATATTATGACATCATTAAAATCAAATAAGTAATTTATGAAATGATTTTAATTTTTGACATGGTTAAAATTAATAACTAAACGTTAAAATACAACATCCTATAATATTATGAAAAGTAATTAATCGGTTTTATGACAATTTTTCAATATTTCTAATTTTAAGAACGCAGTAAAAACGTATTTGTTTAATATGATAGTTTTAAAATGATCTAAAAGATGGCATTTGAAAATTACGAGCTTAGCCATTATTAATATCTATGAATACCTAAATGTTGATAAAACATAAATATTACTTAAACACATATTTCAATTAAAAATCGTTTCACTACGAAAATATAATATAAAATCGTGCTAAATAACTAGTATGGTATGAAGGTAATCATGAAAATATTATATGTGCGATATTTTATAGTTTACCTCTCCGCGGCTGAAGTGAAAATAAATGGAACGAAAAAAACTATTCAAACGAAATAGTACCTATACATAATTTACAATGCAACATCAACGTTTTTCTAGAGCTAAGCTAAAATTCAAACGTCACTCACTGAAACAAAAGGAAAAGGGTATGCATAGAATATTCGCAGGATAAACGAGTACGTGTTTATTCATTAAACAACAGGACTAACAGCTAACGAGTGTCCGTCTCGTTTAGTTTGAAAGTTTTTTTTTTTTTTTTTATATATATCTACTTTCACCCTTATTCCAGTCATTTCAAGAAATAATTTGTTATCTTCGTTTTCGGTGCAAGTTTAACAGACTTGACAGGTTAAAATAGGAAGAGAGAACTCTGGGAGACACAAGACCAATACAAATCAAGCTGTATAGGTGTATACGCATATTATTATACAAGCTAACTTACAACATTGTACATATATATATATTTTATACAACATTATATAACATTACACTTATACTCGTATTGTATATTTTATAAAATATTTATGTATATATAATATATAATGTTGTATGAAGTGTACATAGAACATACATTCAATAATTTCATTTTTTTTTTCAAAAATTTTGAAAAATGTCTTTGAAAAAAAAATGGAAATTTCCACTGTTGTCAGTTGTATAACTACGTAATTTAACTACAACAAGAACATGTTCAATAACTAAAATACTAACACTTCGCCACAATAACTGATGTTAAAATGTAATTATTACAAGTAATTATAATTTAGATAAACTTGAAAACCATGTATTATATACATTATTCCTAATAGGTAGGTACTTAGTATATTGTTTTAAATTTGATATCGACCTGTTATATTATTCTGAAAATCATATGAAACTATTCACAAAAATTGTGTTGATTGTTGGGTATTTGACTTGATAGTTAGGTACCTAAGATGTATTCTATATTTCATTAATTTGATCTAGGTATAGCCAAATTAATCTATCAATGTTTGACTATTTTCAATGAGCAATGAGTTCGCCTTAACAGTGCATTAAATTTCCACTGTCCTAAATTATTTGAAAGCAAAAACTACTGTTTAAAGGATTATATTATTCATTTTTAATGCTAAGTGTTTCGCAAATTTAAAATGCCAAGCGATCTAATTTAAATTGAATAACTGAATTAAATATTCTTATCGTAATCAATATGTATGAACTTTTATAAACAAACTTTTTGCGTATGGAGGTATGATTCATTAAATATTGTTAGCTTAACTCTTTTAATAAATTAAATAAATATATAAATAGTATTAAAATGATTTTGTTTTATTTCAATTCCAATTCTACTAAGTCATCATTTGAAAGTTATTTAAGGTGAAATTAAAATATCTTCATTTCTATTTTGCTAATGCAAATTTAAGTAGGTGGATGTTATATTTAAGATTTTATTCTTGGAAAAGTAAATTTATCAAATTGTTCGCCGATTATTTTAAACATTAGATTCGTTCTACTCTTTTTTAATTGTAGTCTTTCATTTTATATTACTAATATTTATTTTTAAGATATTATTCCAATATAACAAGCTTAACTTAACTTCTTTACTTTTGAATAACATGCTCAAATCCATACTATTTTTCTTTTGTTGTATGTTTTTATTACTTACACAAAACTGTCAATATTGTCAAAGTCTACTTAACCAAATGTGAAGATTAAATAAGTCATAACTTTTGATAAAATACACAAAAAAATAACAATAGTCACAAACAAAAGCAAATACAGACTAAACATTGAAAATCGACAAAAATGATTTTTATTTTTTTCCATTTACAAAGTAAATAGTAATACATATAATATAGGTGTAATATATTTATATTACTACTTGAAGATTTTTGATTTTTACTGTATTTTTTTTTCGACTAACAATATTTAAGTACCTATGTACATCGAGTACCTACTACTAACAGTGTGCAGGTACATAATATTTGAGGCTTATAATTAAAAAATGTTATGAAATACGAATTTGATTAAATTTGGAAAACAAATGATTTAAATTTATACACTACTTTATGATTTAAAAATAAAATCTAATACCTACATAATAGTATAATATGCTACACTGACACGACTGCACATACTTGTCAATTGTGTCTTTGTGATGCAAACATATCACATACGTTATAGGTACCTATTATAATGGAAACGTATTTACAGTCCAAACAATTTTTAATGCATAGACTGGTTGAGAAAAGTGACAAGAAGACAGATGCTCGTGCACTGTTCGAATAATAAATTCGGGCAGGTGGTTGTTCAATATTATATAATTCTATACCGTGACAAATATAATAATCAAAACGAACAAGTGTTCAGATTTTTTTTTACATGACGTAATACAAAAAACTTAATACTTTTACGTTTAAGACCACATAGAGGATTAAGGGGAATTGGGAAGGACTATATAATTGCTTACAAATGGATGAGGAGCTAGAGTTAAAGATTAGTCGATTGTAGAAGTGTTTGTAAAACAGTTTAGCTTTTAACTAGTCAGTTTTTAATTTGGGATTTAAATAAATCAAATTGTATGGTTAGAAACGTAAGGATGGGTATTATAGTTAATTTTATTAGGGGCAAAATTTTAGAAAGTTTTAATTTTTTTAAGTCTGATTTTTTAACGTTTCGTTCCAGTTGAAGTCCATATGTCCAGATAGGTTTATTTGATATTTTTTAAAAGAGAAATTTAGTGTTGACGTGTGTGTGATGTGTATTTATTATTAATGATAAATATTTTGGTTGTTGAGAATTCAAATTAAGTCTTTTAGTCTAAGATATATAATGTTAGCTTAGATATTTGACTGTAGATGAGATAGGATTTGGGTACCGTATATTTGGACGTTTGGGCTGGTATATTGTCTGAACGTAAATGTTGTGTGTATAGATTTAGATTGGTTTATATTGAACCGTCATTTAATATGTGTACACATATTTCCAGGAGGGTCAATTAAATTAAGCTGTATCGGGATCAAAATTGATGGATATTATGGCCTTTTCTTCCGAGTATTCAGCAACCCCTGTGCTTGAAGTGTTGAGTTGAAAGTGGCATAAATATTATACAGAAGAATGTGTGCCACCATCAAGAACGCCGATTGACCTATTGGCTTAACTTGGGAATGCATCGATAAACCTAATTTGGAAATGTCGATATGGAATAGGACATTTTATGTTTAAGAAATAAACATGGTACAAGAATGTTTTTAATTTACAGAGCAAGTCATTGCACTAGACTCTATCAAATTCTTACGGAACATCGAAGAAATCACTCGTAAAATATCATTTTTATTGAATGAATACGACATGGAGTCTACAACTCAATGGTTTTTACTAAGTTCAATACCATGCAGGATAATCACAGGAGTAAAGTAGTAATTCTGATGGATCGAATTGAGTTAATTTTGACAGGCAGATGACTAATTTTCAGCATAGCAATGAACTCAACATGAGGAATTGCCCAGTATATATTCGTCCTCTCCAAAATTAATGCATGTACAAATTGCTTTGTGTTTGTGAGGTTCTCCAATATTAATTTTTGTGAGAACCATATTTAAGAAAATGTATATATATATTATTATAGCTGGCTTGATGGCTACAAGTCAACGAATAAGAGTGGAACTTGGTATCTTTTGCGAAGGACATACTCGGCACATCTGACTTCTAATGGTCAACCGTAGACGTACTAAAAACATTAGTGTGACGGAAATCTTGGTCTATTGTATTTTAACTCAGGATTTAAAAACAATTTGTAAATTAAATCTCTATGTGTGTTTATATTTATTTATAATCGTTTTGTATAAAATAATGTTTCGTAAATCTAAAAGCTTACTCATAAAATAGGAAATATATGAAGATATAAATGACCTTAACGGTGCTCTTGGTTATAACGTATAATTTAATATAGGTATCGTAGAGTCAACAAGTTTATTATAAGTATAATCGATAAAAATATACATTATATTATATCGTATCCATTTAATATAAAGCACATTTTCCGTGTTGATCTTAAATTACTATACCAGTTAACTTACTATAACAATAAGTCAAAATTTCTGACATTTGTTTTTTTTTATAAAACAGAAAATTTATATCCAACATAAATAGAGTATATTTACGTTCCAATCATTATTAGTAAGTGTAAATAATATATTGTTTTGTTTATAAAGTGTTTGTCATGTCAGTTATGTGTAATTGAATCGATTTTAGAATACCAAAAATTAATTAAATCATTTGCATAATATTTTTTTGTGTTTACATTAAAAAAAAACAATATAACATTTATTTAAACGTCATTATTTTGGTAGACATTGAATTGTGACAAAGTATTCTTAGTTTATTTTTGCACTTTTAAGTTTCCAAAAGAGTTACCGATCATAGTAAAAATTACTAACTGCTCGTGTTTTATAGAATCACATATGTCTCGTAAATGTCAATAAAAAGTTTGAAAAATGTCAGTTATTTTCATGGTATTTTTTTTACTTGTTTAAAATTATTTTTACTTTGACAGGGGCGTAATTTTTTACTTTGTAAAACTTCAACAGATTAGATTATTAACCTAAGAGGCATATAAAAAAAAGTAATTCTTTAAAGGGGATGCGCTCGATAAATATCTTGACATAATTATTCCTAGAACTTTCATAATTTATTATAAACTACAATAGAGTTTCAATAATTTAATTTTTTTAATATTGTATTTTTTACAATAAATAACATACAGAGTACCAAATATACATATCATTATAGTCATAATTAATTTTCCAGATAAAAAAAACATTTTACGTAATTTTAGATTCTGAGCTGAGCCAGGAAGCTAGGGGTTATAAAATTTTATTATTTTTTTATTTTTTTTATCCTGTATACAAAATTTCTACCAGAAGGAGTGCTTTGATTTCAACACATATAGGTAGTACCTATCTTATCTTTTAGCAAATTGGATCAAGATGGTACTTTAGAAATGTAATTTCTACTTTCGATTTTCTCAATAATTACGAAAAACCGCTAAAAATAGGATTTTTATTTCCAACTCTTTAGAAATAAAATCCCTCAACATAGAAACGAATAAAAAATAATAATATTATAATATCAATTCAACTTACTGACCATAACAAATAATAACAATACAAAAAAAGCAGGTAAGTGGATGTCGCTCTGCTGTACAGTAGGTTACAAGTGGGTAAATGTATAATTATACTTTTTTTAAAGAATTGTATTTAAATTGAATTCAATGTTATAATATCATTGTATAAGAAAAACCATTCTGAGCGGAGACGGTTTTGGAAAAAAAAATAACAAAAATAAACACCACCGTAAAACCACTAGCTTCCTCTCTCCACTCAGAATCTAAAACCAGACTGATAAGCCGTCTCCACCCAGAATCATTTTTCTTATACAATGATATTATATCATTGAATTCAAGCTTAATACAATCCATTATATATTGACCCACTTGTAACCTATTGTACAGCAGAGCGATATAAACTTTCCTGTTTTTTTTTTAAATATTATGCTCTTCATACTGATCATTTTTTTTTTAATCTATCGTTTATTTTGTCTAATTTGAAATACACGTTCATACAGATTAGGTACCTACTTACTTCATACATACTTGTTTGGTAACAACCAATATTTAATATCTAATTCATATTTTTTTTTTTTAAGAAACAAGCTTATGCATAATATGTAAATAAAAAACAATATTTATAAAGCAAATATAAAACCTACTTTCAATATTATATTTAAAAACAATAATATTGGTACTTAATGATTATTAAAAAGCTATAGGTACCTATTACATTTTATAAATTAAACATATTCGATATCTTAATAGATAAATTAGACAAAACAGGTTAAGTTTTATTAACACATGAGTATGTGTCATACTCATAGAATCAGAACAAATCAATTACATAGGTATAGTTAAAAGCAACGGTGGTGTTGTTAATTTAAAATGTTATCTCATTTAATAGTTACAGGTGAAATAACGTCATAACATTATATATCTTATAAATTATGTAAAAATACGTCAAATAAGTCGTCTACCTACGTCCTACATATATAGTTAATATTTGTGATTTTTCACTTTATTTGGCCATAATTTATTCTATTTTTTAAAACATTTTCAGAAACTACAAATGCGGAATTAAAAAAAAAACAGTTACTTACCCTAAATTATCTAACATCCATGTTCGATAGCTGCAATGCCTTAATATTTCTACGAACTAAAATAGATCTGTCCTTAGTTATAACAATTTATCTGTTTTTCTAATGTCGAGATAAGTTATGATATTTTAATTAAATGTTTCAATTGAAACTATATTGCTTTCAAACCGCATAATAAAATGTGGGTTTTATTTTTAACTGATGGCAATTTATAATACACATACTATAACACAATATCTTTTAGTCGGAAAAAAATGAGTAATATTACCTATGCTGATGATGTCTTTGTACCATTTTAAATTTCGCAATAAATTAACAACTAAGGCATAACGATAATAATATTATATTATTTAGTTAATAATATAAATATATTTATTTATTTGTGTGTGTCTGTGTGTAGTGAACTGTGAGTGTTCTCTACCAAAATAAATATATACTTTTGCAATAATTTTAAAGTTACCTTTCCAAACACATCCACCCCTATTTATATTATGTTCCCATATTTTCATAAAGAGAAAATATTTATGTTATTGATATTTATGTTTGTGTTTTATTTCATTTTTTTTTTTTTTTGTTTATTTTTTTTTTTATATATCACAATGTTATAGTTGTCACACAAAAACACAAATCCACACGCTTGCACGTGCGCGTGCATTTGTGTTATATATATTATGTATTCAACTTTTCTGTCATTATAAACGCCATTGTAACCTGCCTGTCTAAACAAACTTACTTTTAGGAAAATTGATTATTTCTATTAACGGGAGAATTATATTATATTGTTGTTGTTTTTTTTTTCGAAATTAATATAAAATTAAAGAAAAGCACCGCCGTGGACGAACAGGGTTACTTTGTAAATATTATACGCTGTCCGATATTTATAGTATTCGTTAGAAAGAGAACGTGATCGGTTCATGATAACGTTTATTATTCTATACATTATTGATAGAATCGCGTGTCCCTATCAAACTGACATCACTGTACACGCCATCAAAAAAACTAAATTCACATGGAATTATGATTGTATGGAGTAAAACAAAGTAAAAATTACATTGAACTGTGTAATATTGTGTTTGGCATTACTATTGTTGCTAAAGTAAATTGTTAAACAACGATAATATAATGCGCGTTGTAGGTGAAGGATAGAAATAATAATAATAATACATATTTTAGTATAATATTATATTATATTAGGTTATATATTATGGTATGAGATAAAAATTATATTACACAGGAACATTGTTCGTATAGGTAGAGATGTATATACAACATGTCATATATGTTGAGAATTAAAATAATTATTTATGATGTATTAAACATAATATAAATATACACCTACACTACAACAAAACTTTAAGGATTCGTTTAAACTATTTGACTACATTTCATATTATACACACAAATAACATTTATGAGTTCACTCACATGATACATCTTATTCAACTAATATTTAAAATCAGTAATCAACTGTTATTATGTGAAATATGTTTCAAATATGAAGTTGTATTTATGAAACTTTTCAAAACATCGTATGCCACCAAAGGCTTCTAATACTTCTGAAAGTATAAGATATAACATGTCACGTTATTACTTTATTACCAACTATACAACATAATTTCCATCAGTCTTATGATGTCTTATTTATTTTAAAAAGTTATAAAAATATATCCTGTTTTGTGAATTTTTACGTTATAATACTTCTATTTGGGTCTAAAACAACATAATAATTATTGAAAACAGCTTTAAAATAACATTCATCATTTTTGTTGAAATATTTTAACTCAAAAGTTTTACAATAGACAACCTTTAATAATACATTGAAATTCGTCAACAGTTAGTTATTCCGTTTTTATATTCATTTATTTCATATATTTTACATATTATTTATTATTAATTATTAATTATTAATTGCATCTAGTACATTAATTTTATTTGACAATTCATTAACACTTTTTATGCTATCCATACTTGCTAATAATGATTGTAAAACAATTTTACGATAATTTACTTTAATCAAATAAATAATTCCTTGGTCCATTGGTTAGGTAAGTGATGTCGTGTTAGCTGGAAGCCACGCTAAACGAACATTTGATAAATTTAAATGCGGATGACATGTTGCATTATCAAGAAATAAAATAACTCTTTGATGTTGTTTTTTTAATTTATTGTTGAATGTATGCAACCAATCTTCCATTATGCTTCCAGTCATCCATGCTTTATTATTAGCTCGCCAAATTCTGGGAAATTTTGTCGGATCTACATTTTTGAAGAATCTGGTTTTTGTGATTTGCCTATAACTAGAGGTTTTTCAAATTCTCTTTCCATGTTGGCACATAAACATATACGTCTATACGCAGTCTACGTCAGAACACTACTACGACACTTATCGATAAAATAAACTTATTGCAATGAAATAATCTATGAAATTGATATAGATTATATTAATTGACTGATAACTTTAAAATAGTACATGTACATATTTCCATGATATACAGGTCCATGACAAAATATTGTTTCCATTTCCACGTTAAACAGGTTCCATCTTATTCAGGGAACGATATATTTAAAACTACATTAGGTTCGCCGGGACCGTAACATTTTTCCATAAAAGTCAGGTTTCCACGTTATTCAGGTTCCATATTACACAGGTTTTACTGTATTTTAGATTTATTTTTTAATACATTGAATAAGTATACCCAGGGATGGGCAAAATACATCACTTCGTGTATTTCAAATCCACATTTTTTTTTTAAATTTTATGCTTGTTAGGAAATTTTTGTTTTGAAAAAATAATATAATATTATATCATTATGGTTTCAAAAATAATTGTGTATATATAAATAAATCATGGTAATAAGCTTATAATTTTAAAAGTTAAAAACGATATATTATTCAAGAATTTCATTGTTCCCTTTTAAAAATATAAGTTTTTCATATACTGTAACAGTCATCCTCGCCCAATTTGGACATGGCATCATTCCATCAAATGAAAATAATCTCTCTACTGATGCTAAAAAACATATATTTGCGTTATACTAAATAGACAACTGGAGAATTTTACGGTTGTTTCAATTGTTTCCTAGAGAGGAAATATTTATTTTATTTTTATTCTTATTTTAAGTTTTACTTAACCTATAAGTCATCACCACAAAACATAATCAAGAGCCTACTGATGATCCATGCCGAAGCTTGTTCAGTTTGACATGAGGGGGGATACAACTTTTTAGATAAGAACTCGACGTAGATTACAGAGACTATAACGTACGTACATATAGTCTATACTCTAAACGTTTTCGTATTTGAAAATTCGCGAGGGATGTAAAAGTGCAAAGAAAATGAGAGTACCTGAATATTAAATTCTGAGCGGAGCGATGAATATATTGATTTTACAATGATATTGTATGTTTTTTTTTTTCATTTTTGAGTCTGTCGTCACCGTTTGATGCGGTAAAACTGCTTAGATTTAAGTACAAATTCCGGGAAAAGCAAAAGAAAAATTAAGAAAAAACGGGAATTTTTAAGCAAAATCGGTTTTCGGTTGAAAACTTACAACGAGATCCACGTATGTAAGTTATTCTGTAACCAAAAAAATCTCAAACGTTTAAAAACACAGTTTTAGTTTTCTGTTCAAATTTAGAGGAAATTACATATTAAATAACTAAGAATAACGATTTAGTTGTTTGTTTTAATTGTATAATATTAATTCAACTTACCGGCTATCGTAATAAGTAATATAAATATAAATATAATATAAGATACCCACTCTGACAATCCGTCTCCACTCAGAATCGCTTTTCGTATAAAATGATATAATATCATATTAAATTCAAATGTAATACCATCCATTATACAGTGACCCCATTGTGAACTATTGTACAGCAGAGCGACATATCCACTTTTTTAACATATTATTGATTGAGATATAATTTGAAGGGCAAGAGGTGTACCTAGGCATAAATATAATTTTTAGAAAAACAATGACCCCCCTACCATGAACCCTCTCAATTAAAGCACTGCGTTTACGGTATACCTTCAAGCTATAGTATAGTATATCATTATAATATTATGTAACTTCAAAAGTATAAAGCTGGTTATAATTTCGTAACAGGGCCAAGATTCAAAAGTGAGAATTGTATGATCTGGTATTATGTATATTTTGAAAATACTAAAAATACAAAGTACAAATTGCAATTTTTTTGTTTTACACCAGAAAATGTAAAATATACAAAATACATTCCAAACACGTATTTAAAATAAATGAAATAATTGAAATACTGCCCATCCTGGAGCTACCTATACTATACCTTCTACCAAGTGACAAATGTAAAACATCAATACTCTCAAAAATAATATAACATCACACGTACCTATATGGTATCTGTCAATATCATTCATTAGCCAGGTAATGTGATTAATTATACCTATATAGTTGAAATCATAACCTGACTGTACACAAATAGTTGTAATATAATACTATGAATACGTATACGATATTATTTTATATTAAACCATACGTATTTTATCATGTGTATCGTGAAACAAATTGTAATTTTTCCAGAACAAAATCATATTGCTTTTCTTATCAAATAAAACCTTAAGACCACAGCGTAGGACAAAGAATTGCACATATTTGCATATCAGTAATGGGTATCAAGAACCATTTCACAGAAGCTATTGCGGCTTCTTCAAAATAAATGTTATCTACAAGCATAATGTACGGTGAGTCTTATGTAAACACATGTAGGGAAATATATTGAAACGAGATAAAGTTATGTCTTATTGACGTTTTAAAACGATTACCAAAGAACAAATGTTCGATAAAAAAAAAGCGAATAATCTACTTTCTTTTGTTAGGCACCGACCAATAATTTTAAATTAAACATTTAGGTTTTCCTCGATTTATTAATCTAATAAACATATTTAAATTCTAAATAGTATGTTGATATAAAATATCCTTTAAATTGATTAAACTCTTTGAAATTAGAATAGGGGTACGACATAAAACAATAGATATTATATTGGAACTAGCAAAAAATTTAAAAATCTATTAAACACAAAACAAAAATAGTTTAACTGTCTACAAAAACAATTCTTTAATGAAGTATATTATTAGTTCACAAAAATATTCATCTATAAATTAAATATTATCTACTTAATAATTAAAAATATATTGATAACGTATTAATCAATTATTAAAGAAAATTATTTTCATCACCTATATTAATGCATTTATTTACAATGTCCAATGCATGGTAAATCCCTTAGATGGAATTTTTTTATCCAGATGATTAAGTACCCTTTATAGATTTTTAATTGATGCGATTTTTAAGCACAATTTCTGTTTGATTATATATCAAGATCTTTTCTAAAGTTTTAGATTTATAGATATTAGTTATCAATTTTAACTTTTAATTTTTTTTTAAAAAGAGTTATAGGGTTTTATATTAACGTTTATAGTTCATGACTCCTTTTTTATAGACTCACTGTTAATGATAAACACTGGAAGACAAAATGAGAGTAATAAAATCGAAAGTAAACAAAGGAGGATTAAAATTTAAAAATGTCAGTAGCAATTTTAGTTATAATAAAGATTAAAATGTCCTTACTGGATTTTACAGGTTAAAAAGTAAAAAAAAAAAAAGAGAAAAGAGAAAAGGTGAGAAATGGGCACCGCTCTGATATGTACAGCATAGATGTCGAGTGGGTCACTGTAATAAATGTGTTAAATTTGAATTCAATGATATTACATCATTGTATGTGGAAAACTAGTTCTGAGCAAAGGTGTTCTGTCAGCCTATGTCAAGTACATTAATTCATGAAAGGTAGTGTTTTTTGATATTGCTGTACCTACTTAAGTAACTTATTTAACTTTTTGTATTACGGTGAGTTGATTTAATTTTTGCCAAAAACATTGCATTTTATTTTATAATATTAATGAATATTTAATCATTATATTAGAGTAAAATTCCATCGAATTATATTATTGTTAGGTACTAACTTTTGAGTCAATAACCGCCTTATCGTTGTACAGCTTGAATAGATTCATGGTATAAATAGTTATATATCTTAAACTAAATATTTTTAAAATGTCATTGTTTATAGTAAACAGGGCTTGCTTTTAAATAAAATTGAGTTTTATGTTATTTACAATTAAAACGCTACACAATATTTACGTTTATTGTTATTTAGAATTAAAACGTTGTTCAAGTTTTGTGTTCATAGTTATTTAAAATAGTGTTAATACCTATTAAATTTAAAAATAATAACTAATGCGTGTAGGTAATGGCCCGGATACAGAATATAATATAATCAACTCTTAGACTGTTTGCATGAAATAAATGTTTCTACGAAACCAATAGACCTTAATAAATAGATTTTAAAATATTTCGTTTTGCGTTATTTTTTGTTCAATGATATTCTATAAATTACGTTTTGCGTTATGTTTTGTTTAATGAATATTATGTATTTTGTTAATCGTTTTGTTTTGCAGTATTTAATTATTTTTGATTACCACTTTTAGTTATAATTACGTTTACAAATTTCAATCGTTTTTTGTCAAATATAACAATATTATTATAACGTATAACGTGCCCTGTAGTAAAATGTATAATGCATGTTTATAAACAGTGGCGGAGCGAAATTGTGGAGGCTTTGAAGCATATTGTAAATTTCAAATATTTTTACCACCGCACCCTTCATTGAAGCAAAATTAGCAGCAGGGGCCATTGATCATTATTAATTATAATATTTTCCATGATATTTGTGTCGAGGTCTTACGATTAAATATAAATTTATACACCCCCACCCATTTCAGACATGAAACAATTGCTTCAAATAATCCTATATCCCGCCACCACTGTTTATAAATACAACAAAATAACCAACATAGTTATTCTTAGTTTAAATATTTATGATTTCATCGAAATTTGAACTAAAAATTCTATGTAATTTTTAGTTATAAATATAATCTACTTATGAGGAATAATGTTTTACATTTTTAAACATTTAAACACAAAGATAATTTTACTATCAAAATACGTAGAAAAATAATTTCAAAATTTCAAACGTCAATAAATAGCAAAGAAAAAGTCAATATCTTTTAAAAATGATAATATAAACATTTCGTTAGGATGTAGAGTAGGTGTAAGATTATTTTTCTCTAAAAAAAATAAATGAATCGATCCACCTTGCAGTTTGCTGCATTATTTTTATTATATTATTTAGGTAATTAGAGTTGAAAATAGATTGAAATTGTTACTTTTTGTTTTATGTTTTAAAAATTTATTTGACGGAAAATAAATGTGTTCGTGATTTTTGGCATACCGGAAGCATAGTTTGCTAACGGTCTGTTTAAGCTATCAAAACGAGTGGAAAATAAAGATTTATTATGGCTTGCAACGCTAAGGTAAGTCTACAGAAAAAACTTTACTTAACTTTATTTAATTTATCCATAAAAAAAAAATGTATATAATATAATATGAATAATCATTATTAATAATCGTGGGTATACTTTTGATATTACATACCTACATGAGAAGTCGTGAATATAAAATATAAAATTTCATAAAATATATTTTTTATTATGAATTATAATAATTGAAAATAATAAAACATTTTGACAATTTACTTAACAATGTTCATCGTAAGACATGCCATCATTTGTATTGGCAAATCTATACCACTAAATTAAATTGGTTTTTTGAAACTGGTTCGATACGTATCTTATCTAAATAATTTAAAAATAAATTTAGTATTTTTTACAGGTTAGATTTTTTATGTTTAAGGTGCGGTTAGGGGCATTTTATTAGATTTAAAATAATATTGCCTACAGTGTCTAATAATAAAAAATAAAACAATTTGATATTGCTAACATTGAGCTAATATAAGTCTACATTTGCAAAAAACAATTATATTTACAATAAACAACAATGCTAAATTGGGATGAAGGATATGGAGAATGGAGATAGGTACTAAGGAATAAATAAATATACACACATTTTTCGGTAGATAGTACTTTTAATTAAAAAACATAATATTTTAAAGCGTCTGTAGTTAAATATTTGCTATCCACCAAAAAATTATAATATTTATTAGATATTATGAATATTAAATAATATTATTTATTTCTATGAGATTTAAATGCGTCTTACCAAATACAGGACTGAGTAATTATATACAATAAATAAATTAACCATATCAATTTTTTAGTGATATTTTTTGTAGTTAATTATTAATCTGTATAAAAGATAAACAAATGATATAGGTACATAAAAAGAATAAATATTCCAAGCTATTTTTCAAATAAAAGTATAAGTGGTTGAATTTAGTTTTCGATATAATAAACTATTTAACGTTGATTCATATTATATTAGTGCATTTATTACATATATTACATTTATTTAAATTATATGAAAAAATAAAACCCAAAACCGCTAGAAAAATATAAGTTTTCTATCGAATTGTGTTCTTATTTTAAATTCTACGAGAATAAATTATCTCCGTACATAACCCAACGTCATATAAACAGCACTGACTATAATACAGTTAACAAAATAGAGTTCTATGTAAACCACATGTACAACTTTTAAACTTTGCTACTTACTATGGTAATTAATTTTAGAATTATAATTATAATATAGGTGGTGTGTACGACGTAACCACAGGATTAAAATTCGAAAAAAACAAAATGCTCAAAAATGTTTATCCACTTCATTGGCAATCTGTGAAGTATACAATCATGCTTCGAAAAACAAAAATGAACTTATTTTTATACAAGGCATATTCTTATGTGTTGTCCTCGTTTTATTTAAACACCGTAACTATATATAAAAAAAAAGAAAAAAAGAAGTACCTATCCACCTATATCATGCATAATTATTAATACTACAACAGATGCTTATTATGAAATCAAGCCTCCTCGTTTCAACAATGTCGACAGTTTCCGCCTTACATACAGAATAAAACACGAGGGAAGTTGCTATGCTATATAGAAAGTGTCGAGTATACCTCGTCATTGAGAAGATCATTGTAACGGATGTGTTAAATTTGAATTTAATGATAAGTCATTGCATGATGCGATAAACGATTCCGAGTTGAGACGGTCTGCAATATACTTCTCAGGACATTTTATTGTATATATTTATATTTGTATTAATTATTAGTAATTTATTTTTTTATTAGTACCTATAATGTGGTAGGTTGAACTAATTTTGGGAAAAAAACATCACGAGGGAAATCGTTATTTTACGTGTTATTATCAAAACGATCATAGAACATTATTTTCTCCATAAATTAGCTTTTGGTTTTAATTTTAGATTCTGGGTGGAGCAGAATATATTGATTTTACAATTACGTTTTATTATTTTTGTGTTAGACATCACATTTTAGGACAGAAAAAATACTTCAATTTTCAACTTTGAGGGTGCTTTCTTGTAGCATAATGGATCTAGCTGATACTTTGGGGTGGGGGGAGAGGGTTGACAAAATAACAAAACTCCTTGCACTCAACAAAATAACCAGAAAAATAGAAAAAAAATTTTAAAAAAATGGAGTTTTTATGCAAAACCAGTTTTTGACAAAATGTTTTTTCATGCAATTCAAATACTGTAAAAAAACCAACCGAGACACCAATTTTCACCAAATTATTATAATATCAGTAATTTCTATACACAGTTAAGGTTATAAAATATATTCACTATTAGGTATTGTATTATTGATAGACACTTGAAATTTTCAGTTTCTTTTACTTATTTTTATTTAAATGTCGATAAGAAAATTTCATTTTTTCAAAACCCATGAAAATTTAATATGAGGATTTTGTCATACACCAATTAAAAAATTTTGGAAATACATACCAAGTCACAATATGTAAGTAATATTGTATTTACAAGCCTTTAAAGTCAGAATTTTGATTAAATTCGTAAAAACTGTGAAAATGTTCTAATTATTTTGTAATTAAAGTTTCATAATAATATGCTTGGTATTCATAAATACCTATGATATCTATGATATTAAAAATTAATACAAGATTCCTGATAAGTATCGTTATCTACTAGTGGAATTTATAAAAGAAAATAAGCTTAATTCCACAAATGTTTGTTTATTTCAATCCCGAGTGTCTAATTATAGGTTCTACGACAACTGTTTGATATATTTTCTTACAATTTTCAGTTTATTGTATTATGAGTTGACCCATGTCGATTGTAACAATAACATACTTTACAGTATATTTTGGACGAATTACAACGGGATTAAATCAATTGCATAGGTAATCACAACCGCAATTATTATCGATTCGTAAAAGGTTAATAATAGTTGTGTCACGTGTAAATAATATTGTTTATCTGTATTTTTTGAGCATAATATTTTCATTTGGTTTGATTGATTACTCTACAAATAAGAGACAGTGACGTCAACCCCGACCAGTATTACCTACCTATAATACTCACTAATGCGGATATTATGTTATATTATTTAATGTAACGTGACAATAATTTTATACACTACTACCGAAAATAACACAACGTTTACACGAAACGAAAGGAGAAGGAAAACTGTAATAATGTGTACGATTGTTATAAAAACCTATAGTACCCACAACATATGCGGGCAGTAAGTTGCCTCGTGCCCTTGTGGATTCGATAACTTAAAGGGAAGTACTTTAGTTGAGTATATTATTATTATTATTATTATTATTATAAATCGATAGAGTTAAATAATTCACTACTGTTTTTATAAGCATACTATATACGGCTCGGTTTAAGGTAACTTTACGGTAACTTCTGTTCTAGACGGAAATCGTTTTGGATCGATCAAAGCATAAATACAATTAAATAATACGCCCGGACATTGGCTATTGCCTTTTATTGTTAATGAATCAGCAGTAACTTTCGACGTCATACAATAAATTAATGTGATTCAAAATTAAACGTGTGTTTCATTTTAAGTCAGTTTATATGATATCACGTTATCGATCTACCAACATTTATCAGTTGGTGTTTAAAAAAAAAATTATATAAATCTGTAGAAATATTTTTATTAAATTATAAAGAATTCTGTTTTAATCACAGAAATAACGAAGTAATAATATGATTAATCACATTTTCAAGTATTCAAATTTGCAAAAACATGTAAAAATACGAGTTTGAAACTCATTTAGTTCAAAGGTTCATACATGCATGATACAACAGGTAGATCGCTGCTATAGGCACCATTCAAAATTTAATAAATACCTATTATCATAATAGACACAACTATATACAAGACAATCAATGGTTTTATATTAATTCAAGTATAATATTATTATCCTTATATTAATAAAAGGCAACGTCTTGTGTGTGTAAAAGCGATTCACAGCCAAGTCAATGGTACTCGTAATTTTGAATTTTGGTATACATACTACTACACAGGTAACCAAAGATGAGCACCAAGATTGCCAGATTTTTAAATTTTGAATTTTAAAGGAGGGCTCACGCATGAACTTTTTGTTTTTTTCAATATTTATTTGTTTATTTAAATGGTTGCCATTGGTTACAGATTAAACGACTATTATAAATTGTAATTAGTATAAAAATGGTTAACATAGTATGTTTAACAATTAATATTATATTTTAAAACAAACGAATCTTAAAATTAAATCCTTATGCACCTAATTATAATGGTTATTTTTATGATTTGCTTTCTTAATTTATTCCAGACATATTTTTGATGTATATAAACACAATATTATGTAGACGAATGCCAGTTTTAACGATATTGGATTTACGTCAGCATTCGTTGATTCTGTTTCAAGTTTATTCTGTTAACATTAAAAATATGTCCAGAATTGAGAAGTGGAAAATCTTAAACATTTGTCTTTTTAGTGTTTGCATTATATATTTCAACTGAAACAAAACTGAAAACAATATTATAGAGAGATAGATTAATAATTGTAATTCGGGAGAATTCGAGTGATACAGTGATAATAAAATATAATATAATAATATCAACTATATAAAATCAAAGGGCTCTAACGGATGAACCTTAGACAAATCCATAGTTTCTTATCGGTTTTCATAAAATTGTCGTCAATATCCACGGCAATCATGGGCTACTATATTTATTACTTATTTTTTTACTTTTCAACACATTGTTAATGTATACATTTAGTTGACTCACGAAAGCGGAAAGACTATAGGTGCATTTTTTGTTTATATATTGTTGGCATTGGTTACAGAAAACGAAATAGTCATTACATGATTGGATATAATTTTAGACCTGATTTTATATTTGGTCAAGACAACCCAAAATAACTGTGTTAAAATTCTTTGTATTTTACATTTAACGGAAGGGGTAATCCCTCGGGCATTTAATTTGTCACGAGCAACGTCGTGCAGGATTAGCTAGTAATATTATAGGTTGTACGTCATAATATATCGGTAACAAATATGTTGCATAAATAATGACCTTCGAATTATATAATATTGTCATTTTAGTCTATTATTTTCATTCTTTATGTTTTCAAGGTGTTGCTTGATTTATTTTACAAATGTTATTCGTTATAATAATATCATCGTTGAATTCTGTTTTTTTTTCGTTTGTAATATCTTATCATGAATGTTTATTATACAGAACTATACTCGATCGTAATGGTTGAATACTGTTAAATGTTATAGATAGGTATACATCATCGCCACTCTTCAATGAGGAGTGAAACAATATCATAACCCAGTACACACTACAGTAATAATTGGAGAAACATTATAAAAATAATTATTATATATTAAAATAGTATATATTTACGTGTGTTTTAATATTTATTTTATAGGTACATCTTAAAATACCTAGTATAATTGAGTATATTACATTGTATACACAATAATGTACTCAATGATAGTACCTATGAAATATTTGAAGTTGAATATGAATTCAAAATAATAAGTAAATTAATTTGGGGTTTCATTGATTACCAACAATGTAGAACCGAACTATATTATAAATGTACTATATAAATATAGGTCATGCTTTACATAGAACATGGACAAAATTGTTTGAAATTATGTGAAAGACATAATTTCAGGAATAATAATTTTGTTTGCATGCAGCTTATGATCCAAAATGAACGGCAAAAAGTTTTAGAACAAATTAAACAAAACCCAATAAACACCGTTTCATCGGCAAGAAACATCAAAAGTCAAACTGCAGTTTTAACATCTTAACTTTCTGTTAGGATTACATTGATTTTTCGAACAATCCAATAGCCAAAAAATAATTAATGATAAGACATTCTCATTTATATTACATGATATTAATATATTATTAAGAAAGAATTCTACAAATATTCATCACATCTAAAAAGCTTAAACATGTTTAAACCTTTAATACGGGATAGATGGCAGAAACTTTTATAAGTTCAAAAATTATTTCTGTAACTATATATTTCTGACATAATATACAATATAGTTTCAATAGCAGGTAGAAAATGTATTTCAATATTTTATTTCAATATTACTTCCAGGTATATCCTGTTATGTCATATTCTGAAAAATATGCATGTCATTTAATACTTATAAAAACAACTAACAAAATTTTGTAGTTTCCAAAACAAGGATAATTTATTAATATTACTTTTTTTTCTTTTGTAAGACAGGACTTTTGAAACTTATTTTTGGTTATGAAAATACATTACACTTATTTAAATGAATAAGTTTTTATTTGAGTTGAATCAAATTATTATGTATACATAAAAGCTCAAAGTGAACAAGTTAATAGACTTAAAAAAAGAACCAAATAAATTTACGTCCATTAATGGAAAAAATTAATAATTAAGTAGAATTGAAAAAAATGTTTCTAATTAACATATTAATGTGGTGATTGCTTCCATGAAAAAAATTATTTTGATGATTACGCATTTTCTATCACTACCTCAAAATATATAAGAAAACGTATTTCGAAACTTTTTATAAAATATAAAATTATGTATAATAAATATTATTTAAAATATTATGAAAAATACTGTTCAAACATAATTTTTTTTATCTCCCGTTGGGTGTAGAAAAATAATCGATATATTTTAACTTAATGACACCAATAAAGTAGGTATTTACTTTTGTTTACTTTTACTGCGGCCATTATTTTTACTGACATTATTACTGACCCAATTACCTGTATATAATGCATTATATACCTACATATAAATAAAAACAAAATCACGTAATTTCACTCGACACCTGGTTTGATAATAATTGGAAAACTCAAGTAAACCCATTTTAAGCCAACACAAATTACATTTAACTTATGTTCTTTTATAAATGAACCCTGGCATGCATGAGCAGTAGACGAAATATTAATAATAATTTCTTTATCGAAAATGTCTCTAATATTTTGAAAGGTTTTCGTAAAATGTCTTGAACACAAATCTTATATGATAGATTATTAGTGACTATATCTACCTACCCACTATAAATACAATTCAACGAGACATAATAACGATGAGATTTAATAAACAGTAAAACTGGTCAAGTGTACAATAATTATTTTAACGAGTGTGTTCGTCATGTCCTAAGCGAATGTAATTCGGTATTTTTTTTTTTTTTTTTTTAGTTCTTTTCAATAGTTTTGGTATAAAATAGTATTGTCTTATAACGGCCGGTCCGCTTGACCCAGAGTCTAAAATGGTGTCTCAGTCGAATTAAATCCATATCGCAATAAATACTAATAATATTTCTTTACATATATTAAGCAATATTAATTGCCAAACGTATACATATTTCATACTCGTATTGTAATTAACTATTTGTGAGTTAAACTCAGACCAACTCTAACACAATGTCGATGATATTCGTTAAACATCGCTGCCGAAACGCCCGTTTAACGATACCTACACGACTCTGATACTACACGCACAGGATACAGCTAGCCATGGCGCTAAATTTATTACGTAGATAATCTTTATCTACCAGCTGACTGATATTGATGGATACCGCAGTAGTGTCAAACAAAACCATTATTTTTAATCTAAAATATATTATGCGGTCCGATGTGTTCCGAAAGAAAATGTTGTTTGAATTCGTTGAACATTTAAATAGAATTATTATTTGAAGTCTTCGTAGGCTCTTAGTTTGGTTTTTATCGTTATAACCTTGTTTCCTAACCAGCGGTTTAATTAGATACGAATTAAATATGAAAATAATCAAATTTTACTCCAAGTACATTTTTAAGTAACACCTTTTTAATATTAAAAGACTTATTAATAACACTTTATATGTATGAACCATTCGCGTCGTCGTGTGTTTATATTATACTTTCAATGAGTACTCGTAGATACAGTTATGTAATTATATTAAACTAAACTGAATGAAAATAGATGTTTGGAACAATTAAAAACTAACTTATGTCATCAATCTTACTCTAGTTCACTTTTATTTAAATATAAATATGGTTGGAATTAAATAAATTGAATAAATAATTTAAACAAATTCACTTAATTATGTTTATAACCCAAAAATAAAGGCATGTCATAGTGTCTAGAACCTGTTAAAATATATAGCCTGGGGAATTTTTTTGTACAAATCTAATGACTACTTAAAAAACGTGACACTATAGCACGAACGATTTACCTAAAAACCTCTCTTTTGTTCCAGATTAAAGTTTAAAAGTAAAAACTGTAGTATCATGTATTTTATATTACTATCGTAGTTATTATTAATCGTAGGTATAGAATCACATTGTTCATCATATTTATTGTAGAAATAAATACTTCATGTACACATTAATTTAAGATATTTTTAATATATTGATCTGTATTGTGTGTTTTAAAGATAACAATAGCAGCCTGCAATATAACCAATTATATTATAATAATGATAATATAATAATATAATTAATTATATTATATATAATAGCTAATATTGTATTGATAACTTAAGTATAAAATGAAATTATTATGACATTTACGTTTCTGTATGTCTGTTTTGTAGTCATAAATTATCGAGAATTAGGGCTGTGAAAAATTATTTGAGAGACATTTACGTTTAACAGTTTTAATAAAATCAAATGTATGTTGACCTTTATTTACGTTGGTATATTTGACATGTGCCTATACTTAATGTCTTCATTTATATGTTTTAATAATTATATTAACAATACCTACTTATTTGGTTTAAAAAAAAAAAAAACTATTCAACAGTATTAAAATATGAGGTAATTTATCAATTCATTTTTGTTTTATACCCTGGTTATATTTTTTTGTTTGGTATAATATCAACACGAGAACAATTTTTCTTGTTACTTAATATTTTTCAATATATACACACAGCCATTTGGTGATTGGTCTCGACACATGTATGAGACCATCAATGACAAACTATACAGGTATATTACGTCTTTAACCGAAAAAAAACTATACAGAACGAAACGACTTTTGAACTCTATAGAATTAATAACACTACAGCTGTCACAATTAATTTTATTAATGGTTATGTGTAAAATCGATTAATTCTTATTAATGAAAAATAAATCAAATTATTATATATTATTTGTATTCTTCGTTATTCTTTTCCAAATATGATAACTACACCCTGATATAACGATGTATAGGAGCGTCAAGTTCAATTCCCGTGTAACTTTAGAAATGAGACATTCATAACTTGTACGTCTATATGTTATACGATATATACCTACTACATAATGATTGAATAAAAGTAGGTATAACTTCACTATATGTATTTTATTTTCATGTTTTTTGAACTTTTCCTTTTTATTTAATTACAAACCACGTTTTACAGTAAGTTATTATACCATATTCAGTATTTATATACACACTAGTACTATCCATTATTAAATAAATAAATATAAATAATGACGTTATTACATAAAATAATTCGAATGCAAAAATGAATACTCACAAATTACAATGGTATGCACGTACAATAACTATATTGCAAACTGAATACTATATTTTAAAAACTCAGTCGTATTTTTAGCCAAGGCTCCCGTCAAGGAATTTCATATTTTTTTGTTTATAACACAACTATAATAGGCCGACCTTTTTTTAAATCACATTATACAATTTTAATATGTGGATAGTAAAATAATTCTCCCCTTAAACGCTGTCGCAAGCTTAATATCATATATCATACAGTTCAACTTAAATAAACTATTCATATAAAGGTAGCTTAAAAATATTAACAATCAGATAAAAGATAATAATATTTGAGAGCTCTCTTTATTGAGAAAATAATTGTTATCAATAGCAAGATTGATTAAAAAAAATTAAGGTCAGGCCTCATTTAGAGCGTTTTATAGCCTCTCTATGCATCATTGAAAATGAAATCTAACTTAGAATATTTTTTTAAAAATAAATAAATGTAGGTACATCAAAGTAAATTCACTTAATGAAAAATGACTAAGAACTACACGATGTGCACGAGATAAAAATAATATTCACAACATATGTCAATATAATAAGCAACCCAAGTTTTTATAAACCTATTCAACTATCCATATTACAGCAAGTTGAACATTTGGTCCATTTTCGAATACATTTTGAAATATATTGTACCACACTATGTTATATTTAACTTGTAGTTCAGTGAAACTTTTTACAAAAATAAGCAATCCCTTTGTGTTACTAAAAATGCTAGGAAATTAAATTTTCCACGAGTGTATTACTTTTATATTATATATCTACCCCTGTCTAGTGAAACAATTCTGGCCTAATTTTAAAATCAAGCAACCCGTGCAAATATTAATTAATGTTACCTATATTGTTGGGCATTTTTAATATTATATAGTTGTATAACATAATTATTTAGGTAATTTATATGTATAAGTAAAAATGAATAGTTGCTTAGGGTTAAAAAAAATATATAATTTCTTTGAAAATCGGTAAATGGAAACAAGTAAAAATCAATCTGTAACAATTTTCAGTTAGTTGAATCTAAAAAAAAAAAAAAACAATAACCATGAATTTCCGAGATAACTAGACAACAAATAGACGACTTCCGACTTTACAATTTTTGACACACAAAAAGAAAACCTGACATGTGTTGGGATTACGTACCTATCTGATAAGACACGCTGCTGGATTTTCATTACCCGGTCCAACCTGCATAATACTGTTATAAAGAGATCATGACAACATGATTTAGCCCACGAAAGAAGTACACTTAAATCGACTTGTTCATGAAGTCATTATACAGTTAGACAGAAATGCATCAAGTCCCGTACTCGATCCACTACAGGTGTATTGGCGTATTGCCCAATCCAGTCCAAAATGTATTTAGTTATTTTTATGTTATTTTAAAACCATAAATAGGCATTAGGCAATCAAAGAAAAGATGAACATTTTTATTTATTTATTTTCATTAGTATAATTTAATATATTACAATCACATTATTTTAACTTAAGTGCCTATAACATTATTTAAATATATCTTTTAATACCTAATGAACTGAAATTAAATTACTCTTACTGTACAAATGTACAATATTAGGTTTGGTAAATACGTGAATATTTCCAAATCCTATATTGAATTATCAGCAATTTATTTAAGTTTATTTACAATTTGAATAAGAAAGTGGTGATTTTGTCGCTTTTAAATGTATAAAATAAAACAATATTTGTCTTGTTTTCAGGGCTTGAGGTAAATTGTCTGGCGATTATTCACACCCAACCACTATAAATAAGCTCCCGGCTTTTATTATTTCGTTATTGCCATTGTTTAGAAAATTGTATTGGACTGCTAAATAATAATACCAAGTAGTTTTATTTATTTTTAGTCCATTATATTATCGACTATAGTCTTATAACCAATAATAGTATATATTTTACCCGAATAGCTATGTAACAATAATCAAACTATGACATCAGAAATAATATTATGGACTATAGATTACAGAATGTTTCAATAACATTAAATACCGAAATCTAAAACCTAAAGTAGGTATACAATTATCTTAAAATTACCAAGTAATTTTTTTTTAAATACATACTATACCAATTGGCTACCATTAGAAAACATTTTTACTAAAATTTGCATATCATAATCCATGTGTAAATATAATACAACTAGGTCAGCAAATTAATTTAATATTCAGACTCATCGTATTACCTCTACCTCACACACACACACAACATTATGCTTACACAACACCATTATGCTTACTCAGATGCTTACTGTTAATAGGAAATATTTAAACATCGATATACCAACTTCGGGTTATTTGGTCCTGTAGGCCATCAACATGGCCGAACATGTTCAACATGATTCATAATCTAAATTAAAAAGCATTGTTTGGTTGTTTTACTCATATTTTATAATTTCCAACTATTCGTATATTATTATCAATGTTTTCTCTAGGTACTATACAATAAAGTCACAATACTTTCTTTACCAAAAATATTGTTTATTTTATGTATACAAATAAAATAGGGCGAGAGATTATCATTACAAAATAACGAGTTCGTATCAAAAATGTGTCAAAATAATTGTAATCTTATAATATTTATTTTAATGAAAATGTGATAATAAAATTTAATACATTTCGATTTAGGGCAGTTTAAACTTCTTCGTAGCAAAGGAATATGAGATAAGTACTGTAATAATATAATATGTAGTAATAATAATAGATATAATATTATATACTTTATATCTCAGTAGGTCACAGTGTCACACTTGTAGATAATTGAAATTGTTTTTGAGGAAGTGGTTTTTAAAAATAATGTCACAACAAAAACTACGCATCATTGCATCAATAGCTAAAGCAAAAATAAATTGAAAGTTTAGTCATTAGGATCTGAACTAATTATTTTCAAGTGTTTTACTTTTAATCATAGAATGATGGTAATATGTTTTTATAATATAGAGGGTAAAATAAAAATGATATTAATATTGAACAATAGGTATAGAATAGAAATATAATTTTTTGAATAGAAAAAACAACAGAGAATTAAATATTATAATTTATTGATTAAAAATTAAGTATACCACCAAAAGATTTATTTGGCCTTAACAGATATGTTTCAAGTTATTACAACTACTCGTCTACTTTCATTTGAAACTTAAATTACTTTTTGTGTAAGTACACTCTAAATACTAGTATCACATTGTAAAAATGTGGCTTATTAGTAATTAATCTAGAACTGTTATTACAGTATAATGAATTTGTGGATTTTTTAGGATAACGTTTTTCAGATATTTGGTGATTTTGATTTAGAACAAGTTTGGATTTTTACGACCCCAAGGTGAGTATTTTATTTTTAAACTATACAATTTATTCAACGTGGTTTTTTTTTTAATTTAATCGTTTAGAGCAGATTTGTTTTTATTTTTACAAGCTGACGATAATCATTAAAAAAATTATAAATCTTTAGTAACATTTGATATTATGATCGGATAGATTTAAATCATAATATTCGTGTTTTATAAAAAAATTATTTAACTCACTTAATACGATTAAAATATACGATTAAGTATTGAAGTGGATATACGATCAATCTTTTTCAAATACAGTAGATATAATTTTTAGTTTTTATATTTGTTGCAATTTTATCACATGGATATTTTTAGTACAATACATATTACTTATTAAATCCTTAATATATTGCATCTAAAATCTTCTTTAATCTTTTAATATATTAATAATAGGCACATTATTTTTAAGATATA
>CARXXK010000002.1:98454199-98568512 GCA_949089665.1 Macrosiphum euphorbiae
TTTTACAAGCTGACGATAATCATTAAAAAAATTATAAATCTTTAGTAACATTTGATATTATGATCGGATAGATTTAAATCATAATATTCGTGTTTTATAAAAAAATTATTTAACTCACTTAATACGATTAAAATATACGATTAAGTATTGAAGTGGATATACGATCAATCTTTTTCAAATACAGTAGATATAATTTTTAGTTTTTATATTTGTTGCAATTTTATCACATGGATATTTTTAGTACAATACATATTACTTATTAAATCCTTAATATATTGCATCTAAAATCTTCTTTAATCTTTTAATATATTAATAATAGGCACATTATTTTTAAGATATATACAAATTATATTTGATTATGCTAGAAAATAAGACCAAAGCCAAAATAAAAATAATTGTAATATTATGATTTTTTTTATTTTCCTTTTAAGTCTAAATACTTTATTAAATAGTTTATTACATCTAAACATTATAAATAATTTTTAAATCTTATAGTGGTTTGCTGGTTCTACTGTTGAATAAACTGTCATGTAATAAATGTAAATACTATTCTGAAATCAGTGCTATAATTGTGCTGGATATGCGATATCTAGAATGACAATTTATATATTGCTACTTAAAAATAACACTATTCTTTATAAAATAATTCTTTATATTTGTTTCATTATTATTATTGAAACGTGTTTATTATTGATCGCAATTAATATTATTTTAAATTGGCATCGTATCTGCTAGTTATATTTTATCATTGATGGACTTCAACTACGGTAGTATAGATTTTACTGTTAGATATTATTGAACCTTTCTCTGAATTGTATAAATCTTAAAACACACAGAATCAAATTACAGTAAATGACAAATGTTCCTAATAGTAAATCAATCTAAGTCCTTTCAGATCGAGTGAGGGTAAAATGACAGTGGATATTGATATTTCTTTCGAAAAAAATTATTATTTTTTTCCCTTAATGTTTGACATGTTTGTCCCTTAGAGTATAAGTTTTATATTTCAGGTTTTCGAACATTTATAAATCACGTTTTTACTATCAATTTTAGATTCTGAACACAGCAAAGAAGTTGATGATTTTAAAACGATGTCTTTTCGAAAAGTATAGATATTATTGTTTTGAAAACCCATTTTTAAACAGTCAACAATTTATTTAACCCTCTAAACAGAAAAAAAATGAAAATTATGGTACTTTGCGGTGTCGAAAAATATCAAGAAAATACATTTTGTAACATTTTGATTATTTTTCTTTAAAATTATAATACCACAGAATTTCTATAAAATGCTATTTATTAAAAAAAAAAAAGGTTTAGGTACTAAAATAATTATAAAAATATCCTTTTTAATTATTATACTAGGTATGTATAAATTATATGTTATACTATGTACTATGTACATAAATATTAAATATCTATAATATATTATTTAGATTTTAGATTTATACATCATCCTACTACAGCAAAACTATATTAGTTTTATAATGTGTAAGGTTTTTTTTCTATTATAAAAATTGTATGTTGGATATATTTTATAGATAAAAAATATTATTTAGATGGTAGTTAAAAAATAATTAATTACTTTACTTTTTTTATAATTTAGAAAATAACGACATTAGATAAATAAAAATACATAATATTAATATATGTATAGACAAAGCAGTAATTGGAATAGTCTTATTGAAACCAAAATACAATCTATAACAGGACTCGTAAAATGTTCGGTACCAAAACATTTTATTTCATTAATCAAATTTACAAAATAAGTTCAACTTTTTAAACTATTTGTGACAGAATAATGTATCAGTATCATGCATTGAATTAATCTATGTGAATCTAGTGCCCGACACCCGATTTCATTATCCCATCGGTCTATATAATTTAATTATCCGGGGTATTTATATCATATTGTTGGTCGGACTATTTTTTTTTAAATTTTATTAGCCTACAAAAAACTTTTCCGTGTAAAAAAAATATGAATTAAAAATTAACGATTGGCTGAGTTAAATTAACTGTCCAAACCAAAAACTTATGCAAGACTATTTGCATACTATCTTTTGTATTAATTATATTTTAGATTGTGCCCCTTGTCAAAATGATAAATTATAACTGTAGGATGTCTTGAATATAGGTCATATAATTCCAACAAACCATAATCGGTAGGGTACTTAAATCAATGTTTTTGAAATGATTTATACAAGTCAAATTGTTTTGATTTTTAAGACGAACAAAAAATGCCACAGGACACAGTAAATTATTTGATTATTGAATTTGTTATTGTAATTATATTTCCTGCACACCACTGTACACTTTTAATAATAGCATACAATATAATATGGACATTTATTTTGTGAAACTAGGTATGTTTATACTGTTATATTTTTCAATGTATTTAACATTCGCTTCACAGTCCACACATACTATAAAATTGACTCAATTATTAAGACATCCAATATTTCAACGAATTGGAGTTTTAAGCTTCTATCCACATTTTTATTAGAATACCTAATGGGTACATTACAAAAATAAATATTGTAAATTCGTAATTACATGGCTTAACAGCCCGATTTTCTTGAAAAACAATAAGAATATATTACAAAATATTATGCAATTTCAGGGTATATCAAATTTCCATTCGATATGTAGATCTATAATCTTATGAACGTAATTGGAACATTATAGTGCTCAGAAAATGTTCTATGAAAGAAAAAAAACATCATTTTTAAGATTAATAGATTCCTTATTCTGAATCTAAAAGTGATTACAATTCAAAGTGAATTTTTCAATGGATCAAATGAGCACATTATCAAAATGATTAAGGATGAAACGATATGTATGAAAGCAAGAGATGTGGAAGGTAGATAATAGTTATAAAACTAATGTTCGTGAAAAACACATTGCACTGAACGAATACAAAACTATTTTTATTACATTCCAAATTAACAACATAATAATACTAAAATGTTATGGACGCTTTCGTGGTGTTTCGTACTTAGTACTTGCACATATAAGGAAAAAATAGAAGTGTACGATTACACACACTGAGAACTAAAACTTAAGCGGATGTAATCAATTTTTTGGGTTTATATGACCCAGTCAACCTTTTGTAACCACCGATTTCCTTTAGGAAAAAAAAAATGGTAATTGTTTATTATATCCGACGTGACCGCACACTGACAATGAGTTTTGAGTAAAAAAAAAAAATAACCCAAATCATTATAGACTTCGTTGTGTACACGGTAAAGCTAAAACCTTTTGTTTTTTTTACTGTTTTATGTACTGTTTTTTTTTTAAATTTTAAAATACCAGAACAGAGAAATTAAAATGATTTTTCATTAGGTACTGATGTAACTGATGTGTAAAAAATGTTACGTACGAATTATCATATTTCAGAGTTATATTATATTTAATTTACGTCGGTACAAATATTGAAACTTTTCTTTAATTTTTTATTCACTGAAATTAAATGCTTAACACGTCTATAATTTCATTTAAATTAAAAAAAAATCAGTTTTTATACTTAATTTATAGTTTAATTTTGATTTAATGAAACAATACATTTAAATTTATATAATACTTTACAATTTTTAATTATTGTATACAATTTAACACAATTAATTGTACACATTTAACATAGTTTATAATGTAATTATTATTGAAGGATATTTTTAATATAAACAGAACGAAGAACTAATTTGTTCCAGTAACAATGGAGATTTTTAACATATCTCAACAACATTTTATAAATTATTATTTGGTCTAATCATTTCAGATATATCATAAGTAAGAAAATCAAAATTAATTTATGGCAAAATATTGCAGTGGTCTTAATTTTAATTATTGTCTTCAAGAGTTGTTCAAATGGGGAAATTCAGTTCCCCTCCCACTTCCTTACTCCTAAACTTGGATTTTTTTAAGTATAGTAGTATTATGCTTTCGCCGTAATAAAATATAAGCAAAACGACGGCGCAAGATCGTCATCAAAGGACTAAATTAAACTAAACATAGTTTAGAGCTATTTATATTGCATTGTTTTTCAGTTATATTACTTCAATGAATACTTAAATGGGTACTATAAATAATATTATGTGTTTGTAATTAATTTCGAATGAAACTATTGATAGTTGATTTAATTCTCCCACGCAAGAACAAGAGGGAACATATTATGTCATTATTTCTTAATTAACAACAAGTGTTGAGTAATATTATTTTTAAAAACAAATAGGTGCTTTATATAAAATATATTTTATGGGTAAGTGACCTCTAAGAACATTTTTATATTTCTTAAAATATTTACAATTTGAAAAACATATTGTATGAATAACATTGTAGATATTAAATAAAATAAAATAAAACTAGCAAAAAGTTTGAATCTCAATTAAAATATCATTTCATTTGAGAGTTAAACCGCCTCTGACTGTGATTAAAATAAAATGTATTATAGGCTATATAGGTACCGAAGTGCGAAAAAATTTCAACAATACTTTCTTTATCACATTAATTGTTAAAAGCTCAAATGGGTATAAATGTATCATTTATTTCAATAATGTTTGAATTCGGATTTTATAATTTTAAGATATAATATTTTTTTAAATATTGAAAAATATTAAGAATAATTATATAACTGTTGAACGGTATTGACTTATAAAACGTGAAACCAAACAGCAAATCTTACATAATTTTTCTGCAAAAAGCGTTCAAGATGAGTGCCTAAATGAAACCAATTTAGCCTAATAATCACGCAATTTGTATTAAGGTTTCTTAATATTCCATTTTTTTTTTTTTTTAACACTTTGGGTCTCAACGCACTGTGGTATATTTACCGAAATGAAAAGTTTTATAGGTATACAATATTTAAATTCAGAGCGTAAAGATGAATGTATTGATTTTTCAATGATGTTGTGTGTATTTTTTTTCGTATCTGATATTCTGATGACACTTTCTCTAGAAGAAAAAATACTTAGATTTTCAATTTTAAGGATGGTTTTCAGTACAATATTTGACCTCCTAAATAAAAGTCACAAGTGAAAAATACACTGTTCTTTTTTAATATTGGGGAAACAACAAAAAGGAAAAATATGTATTTTTACTCAAAACCAGTTTTTAATAAAATCAACCCTAAATAATTTGAAATATCCTCCAAATGTTAATAAATGTAGCAATTTTCTATATATTATATTATGATAACATTTTCAAAAATGTTTGGCTTTTTGAGCTAAAGACATTTTTAATTTTAAATCAATTCAAAAATATTAAAATTACCTATATATAGTTACAATAAGCGTAGAATATTAGAATTAGAGTAGAAACTTGAAACTTTAAAAAATGTACATTAAAATATTTTGTAAGCACAATGATATTTTCAAATTCAATATTTTTTCAAAAAAAATAAATTAATTCTACTCTTTTCCAAATAGTAAAATAAATTACGCGTATAGGAAAAAATTATGGTAAAACTGACAATCACTCAGCATCGCTTTTTAAATGCAATGATTTATCATTGGATTCAAATGTTACATATTCTTTACAGTATAAGTTACTATAAGTGTCTATGAAGAGGTATGTGTAGAGTGTACCTTTTACAGCTGGGCAGTTACGTTTCCCCCTTTTTAGTGTTATATTTTATAATAATAATCAAACTTAATGAGCATTATTTGATTAGATATTCGTTTAAATGTATAAAAGAATGTGCATACTGAAATTGTATAAATGTATGTTGTTTGTACTTTGTATATTCTATAAATTAAGTTTCGGTTCTTTTGTTGGAAAATACTCACACTCCAATATTATTGTTAGAAGTTTAAATTATTGTTATTTCAAAGTGTGAACAAGATTGAAATATGAACAATTATTAAATAAAGATAGATACTAAGCAACTTACTTATACGATCAAGACTGGAAATGTGGCATTAAAGTGTTGTTCGACAAAACGCTTTGTGACCTAACGATTATTATTAGATATTAATATTTTTGAACAAATTTTTAAAGTGAATATCAAAACAATTTTATTTATAAAAGTCTTCCTTAAATAAGGGTTGAAAAGGTTGATTCATTTCAATCACATCGTCAATACCTACTCGATACAATCATTACAATATAAATTATAATTTTGACTAGATTTGATGATGATGAGTATAATCACCAACATATTTAATGTGGTTTACTTTAAGCATAAAAGAAAAGTTCACTTCAAAATAATATAAGTTTAATATAGAGATAGGTATTTTATGTGTATGGTCTGTAAAGAATTAATCAACAATTATTCTAAATGGTTTTGTTTTGATGATCAAGAAACATCTAAAAAAATTATTTTGAAATCGTATGCATTTCTTAGTTAGCTAGGAAGGTACCTATTTTATTAACCTATCGGAATATTTTAATTTCCATGTATTTTATTATAATATCATACACAACCTATAATTATATTTTTATTTTTTTGGTGCCTAAAAATAATACGTTAATAATTATTAATGATATTTTTCTATAATATCTAATATTGAATACATTAATATAAGTTTTTATTCATTAATATAATTACAGTATATTAATGCAAGGCTATTCCTTAGGTCTTAGAGGCGTATTCCAACGAGAACGAGTCATGCAGATTCAAAAATGACTGATGACATTCAAACAACAATCGCTGTAATAGTGTAATCGTTTGGTATGACCTATGTAAATAAAAATGATCCCATGATGGATCGAAAATCCCCAAATGTGTAAAGCGAAATTGTTTAATCTTCAATAATAATAGATATAAATGGTTATCATGCAATCGCGTTAAGATTTAGATGAAAAAAATGCGAATGTCAACAACATCTGAGCCCTATTTATTACCTGTCATCAATAATCTCGGCTTGGATGTCGAAGAAGGCGAGAACGGACACGTTTCTAAAATCTCAAGTAGTATTCTAGTATCCTTATCCACTATCTATAGTGTCATGAAACGCTTGCACGTTTTAGATTTGACACAACACAACTCTGTGAAATTCATCGCATGCTGTCAAAGTTTAAATCATACAAATATATTCAATACTATTACACTCAAATACTATGTTTATCGTAAACGGTTCCTTCTCGTCCGTTTACAAAGTAGGCACTGCTAAACACTGAACACGGCAAATTGATATTGTTTAACAGAGGTTAGGTTAGGTATTGATGTACTAGATAGTTGCAAATAACTGATATGATGAAAAATTGCTGTTTAAATAATTGTCTTCGTCATGTTATATTTATTCATAAAATTTGTCGCTGTAGTAAATTCTGTTGACCGATTTTTACCACAACACTATGACCAAAACGAGTCCAGTGGGCTATTATTGGCACGAGCGTCCTTTAATTTAAAAGCAGCTATAAATCATTGCCGTTGAAAGACGTTTCTTAACGGAACTACCCAAAATGGTCATTTTCATTAAAAACAGCTGGTTGTTTACATTTCTTCGTCGGTTTATTTTTTTTTTGCTGTTTTTTAACGATTTTCTTGATAAATACCAAGGAACGCTATAGACGTCTTTGTGATGCGCAATATGTGTTCTTGTTGAGGTTTTTAATACCTCAATAAATGTTTCAAATAAAATAAAATGTACTCATCATTGTTATATCAATAGCTGTCTCGACTTCACTCTGAATCTAAAAATTGTGTCATATATACAGATACAGCTCTGTATACAGATGTATAGGTACTTAAAACTGTTTGACAGTCTTATAATAAAATTCTGTTTTACCTAATAATATTACACGTTTTTTTTTATTTTTTTTATTTGTCACTGAACACGCTTTTGTTATGTACTATCCATAATATTGTCAGAATAATAATGCGTGCTAATAACTTAACTTAACATTATAATTGCCCCAGACGCAAATCATATTAACTAGGTAGTAATAACTCAGTGAAAAAGTATTTACCTATGATAAAACACGAATACAAAAGTATACTTATCGCGAACAATTGCAACTGAGAAAAATATAAAAAGAGTAAATTAAATTAACTGATGTGCATATCAAGGGTAATTTAAAAAGGACAAGTTTATTCACAACAAATATAATTATTAATATGCCAATGAATGCGATTCTACATACCTGTATATAAATATATATATATATATAATAGTAATGAGAGATTAAATTCAGAAAAGAATGTAAGAAAATAAGAACCTTTGAAAATTTAATGTATAATAAAGGAGTACAAAAAAGAAATAATATGATTCATGGCCATTTATTGTCAATATAAACTTATAAACTTACAGTAGCTTTGAGACATTCCATCATTCCATCATTCTATAAGTAAAACATAAAATAACGAAACTCATTATAGTAATAAGTGGGTACAACAAATACTTACATTATTTAAATTGTATAATATTATTTATAGGTACTATATGGTTTAATTTGCATCTTTTATGAACAAGTGTTTTAATTGTATAGAATTTTAAAGTAAAGTGAAGTTAGCATCGTTTTTCTGAGGTTATAATACGTGTAATTTTTCCAACCTTTGAACATTTTGTTTGTGAAGTTTATTGAAAATAAAATAAACATACTGTTCATAAGAGTATGTCTATTGTAAATAAAATAAGTATACTCTTCACAAGAGTATTATGGAATTTACGCATTTGCATCATATCATAATATTATTAATTTAATTTTTTACAAATATATAAATTGTAATAAATATAAAATTATCGATATAAAACTACACATAACCGTTGTTAACAGTTATTCAATGATTTAAAGTTAAAAATTGAGTTTCATTTTCGCTCGATTCGAAACTACTTTAATCATAAATTTCAATTTCGAAAAAGAAAGACGTTGATCAGTTTCCAGGAAGAAAGCTCACAAAAAAATGGTTACTCTGGATAACCTAGATGAAATTTACTTTGCCTGCATACATTCTTTTCTTCATATCAAAATGTCAAGTATAGGATTTAAAAACAAAAAGTGGGTAAGTGGATGTCTCTCTGCTGTACAGTAGCTTACAGTAGGTGGCCAGTATGTCACTATAATACATATTATATATTATTATTATTATTATTATTATTATCATATTTCATATTATATATACTATTTTCAAGTTGTTTGCTAAATGTATATTTAAAAAGGTGGGTAAGTGGATATCACTTGGCTGTACAGTTGGTTACAAGTGGGTCACTGTTATGATTTATTATCGAGTAAAGGAGTTGATAAAATATACATATGGTGTAAATGTCAAGTATCTACAGTTATTAGTTTTTGAATTACAACAAAATAAGGAAAAGCCACATGAGAAATCGAGTGAATATCCAAAGTTGAAAATGTTCAACTATTCAAGCCCTCATAAAAATTTAATTTGACTTTCCGGTAGATATTTGTTTGTTTTTACAAAGGTACACAAACTTATAAGGAATCTTGTATCAGTACATTTTCAAAATTTTAGATTTAAAAAGAAAAATGTTTACGAATTCTTAACTCAAAATAATTTGCTAATTTTCATGTTAAAAATTGTGACCGTATTTTGAATATTTTTCAACTGCAATAATAACAATAAGTTAGGAGGTTTTTATTAAATGTTCAAGTATTTTGACTCAACGTATACAATTTTGTTGATATTTGTAGAAAAAAAATACTAAATAAATTGGAAATTAATGTAATGTAAATGTCCGTGAACAGCTGAAAATATTTTTTAAAAATAAAGTAAAAAAATCGAAAATTCTATATACCTATAAATAGCTCAACATAAGTGAAAATATTTTGAAAATTGTATGGTGTATATAAAATACTAGTATAAAAAGTCAGTGAAAATTTCGTCTATCTACGGTCATTTATTTTAGAGTTACACACTTATACCAAAAAACCAAAATAGATTTTGTCAAAACGCGATTTTCTGTAAAAATTCTCGTTAATCCTTAATTTTTATTTTCGGTTTTTTGTAATGAGATAAAAATAATGGAGAGTACCTAGTAAGGCGGCAAATTCCAAAGGTATAAGAAATTAAGATGGTACGCATATCGGCACTTATATTACTTCATTTTTATCCAGCTACTGAATATTATTAGTTGAGTACGGAATCGACAATTTGTCTTAGAGTGCAAAATATATGTGTGTTCACTTATGCTGTGAAAAGTACTCGTTAATCCTTGTTAGAATGAATACATCTCTGATTGGTGTTGATCGATGCACTTTAATATTATTTTACGACTTAGATTACAATATTTTATCACCGTTAAGTTCACATTTTCATTATACGCTGTAGTCAACTTACTGTGTTCATAATTGAATACCATCAGTTTGGTTTTTGTAAGGAAATGTTGGATTTTACGTTGTGGAATGATTAAGAATGCTTTTGACTATAATATTTGTTAGTGTTTTTATATGCATATTATTATAAGCCACATTTTATACGACATAATTGTGTGTCTTTATCGTTTTATGAACGTTTGTTTGCTGATATCATTGATTTATGTTTTTTATTCAGAAGTGTTTATTTTTGTTTGCTTATATACTTGAGGTTAATCTCTCTTTAAGAGGAATGGAGTCGGAGTATCAGGATAAATCATGCCTGCTTCAAGACTTGATATGCATTAACTACAAGTATATTCTAATGATCCAAGACTAGACAATGAGACATTAATGCTTATGTACTAATTGAGGTTATTCTCTCTTTAAGAGAAATTTAGTCGGAGTATCAGGATAAATCCTACCCACTTCAAGACTCGATATTCGATAACTGTAAAGTACTACTCTGATGGTTCAACGTCTAAAGTTAGACTCTAAACGATGAAAAATCAGGCAGCGCCTAAGGTGGGTTTCATTTATAGTGTTTTTTTTATGAATCGTATTATTTGTTGGAATGGACTATTGGAAATGCAACATTTGGAAGTATTTGTGTGGGAGGTTTCTCAAGGGTCTGGTGTTATGAAAGGATTGTTCAGGTAGTGTAGTAAATGATAATGTCATGTTTTCTTAAGTTTGAAGAATAAAATTAATATACCAAAATGAACTCATACCTGGTATTAGAACAAGCGCAATAGTTAAGTGTCAACTTTGTGCAGAATGATTAATTTCAGATTAAGAAAAACTGTAAGTTAACACGTAGTTTTGCTGTAATGTGTGTTGATTGAAGCAGTGTACTTCGCTGACGTGGCACATCGTATGATCGTTGGTAGACGTCTAACCGTCTCGGGATGATGATTGACTGAGGTCACATACCCCGTGTCTTGCTTTTATATAAGGAAGCTATAAGTTTGTTATGTGAACTGCGCATACGAGTGCATTCATGTTGTTTTTTTTGCACATAGTCGTTAGTTTATTGACAATATGGGCACAAAAAAGTATTTCGTATGCATTATAGTATTTTTCTTGTTGCACATAGTTTTGGAACTGGTTGTTTGACCGAATGTCGTACAGTGTGCATGTGCGTACAATATAGGGTGGTCCTTATTTTTTTTTTTAATTTGATCTGGCCACCTATAGAATTTGTTCAGAACCATAAAATAATGAGATGTGTAAAGTTTTATAATAATTGGTGTACCCTAAGTCATGCCTCAAGAGGGCTGAAGTTCAAAGAAGGGTTGCTTTTCGATTTTTGTAATTCTAAAAATATAGATAGGCAAATAAGTGCAATTATATAATATTTTTTGAATTGAATATCCTATAAAAAATTTTACTTGTACTTTTTTCATTTAACTACTCATTTCAATACAAGATAACAAAAATTTGTTTTTTGTTTATTTTTATTAGTACATAATTAATAATTAATATGATGCGGTGCCTATATTTTAAATTTTTCCATACATAATTAAAAATGTGCTCTGCTGTACAGTAGGTTATAAGTGGGTCACTGTATAATAATATGGTATTCAATTTGAAAAATGCTGATTGTTATTCCATAATTCAGGATCTTCATTTAAAAAATCAGTTTTGGTGTTAAATCTATGAAATAATTTTAATGATGAGCTGTTGATAAAATCATTAATACATTTAAATTTCAATAGGTTCAAGGTATGGCACACAAATTTTTTACGTACCTAAATAGAAATGATAAAAATGCATGATTCTTGGCATGAATTTTTTTGACGTGCGGAATTGCTTAGGAAAAATGAACATTTTTAGGCAAAATATTGCCTTGGCCATTCACCTAACATGATGACAAGCACCTGGAATCCGAAATGATATTCCACGATGTGAAGTTCTCCCGAGAAAAATAATCGTGAGTTCTAATAGTTCCCTATAGTTTTCACGAATTTTTTTTTTCTTTCGATCGATTCTTCAGCAAACTGAAGTACCTGGATCATTTTTTGTGTGTGAGAAAGATGTACAAACTAACAAACATTACCATCTTCAATACCTGGATTAACATGAGTAGTATTTAATTTGCTCTAGTGTTCTTGAAATTTTTTAAAAGTGGAATATTGGGCCCTGACGTAATGCCAAATTTTTCTTCAAAGACACACCTCAATACTAGCTCATAGATATGATGACGGCACATGAGGTATAACATATCTTTTTTGAGATGTTGCTCTAATAAGACACATGTACCCTTCAAACGAATATTAGATGCTGTAGTGTCACAACAAACTGCTGCAATAACCGAATCAGTTAACCCCAATCCATTATGTACAATTTCTGAGCAAGTATAGACAGGTTAGAACAAGTAGGTATAGTTATTAATTAATATTGCACAGATTAGCGTGCTCTTTAACCATGTTAACAGTGCCCACTTTAAAAGCTATTAGAAAAGTTTTTATATGGTTATGTGGTTAACTTTATCAATACAAAGTATATCATGTACGAACTAATCATGTAAAATATACTAAATACGAGTTTTTGTATTTTGTATTGGAATGAGTAATAAAATAAAAAAGTACAAGTAACATTTTTTATAGCATATTCAAATTAAAAAATATTATTTCAAAGTACTTTTTTACCTATCTTAAATATTTTACACCAAAATTGCAAAAATCCAAAAACCACCCTTCTTTGAACTTCAACCCTCTTGAGGCATGCCTTAGGGTTGATCAATTTTTATGAAACTAATTCATTAATTTGTTATTTTGAATCAATTCCAGGGGTGGCGAGATCAAAAATTAAAAAAAATGCGTAGGTGTAAATATTGTATGCTGTTTTTTGATGTGATAGAAATCTGGTGGCGTAATAATGTATTGGTGTTGCGTAATGTTCTTTTATCTTTATTATTTATATGCTAATCTGTAAGTCCGTCTCGTAATGTTAATTGCTTACTGTGGAGATGTGTTGTTTTTAGATTCTAAGCGGAGCGAGGAAGCTAGTGGTTTTACAATGGTGTTTATTTTTTAATTTTTTCCTTCTTTTTGTCTACAAAATTTCTACCAGAAGGAATGCTTCGATTTCAATATATAGTACCCTATATTTTAGAAAAATGGATCAAGATATTACTTTAGAGAGGTAATTTTTTGATTTTATCAATAGTTATTTAATGCCACAGTAAAAACCACCGAAAAAATTGGATTTTAATTTCTAACGCTTTGTTTTTTACCATAGAAACGAATAAAAAATAATACGAAATAAAATATTAATTCAACTTACATGATATAATAATTAATGACAATATAAAATATCTAGACTGACAAACCGTCTCCGCTCAGAATCGTTTTTCTTATCATTGAGTTGAAGTTTAATACAATCCATTATACAATGATCCACTTGTGACCTACTGTACAGCAGAGCGACACCCACTTACCTGATTTTTTTAAATGATAATATAGAGTAGTTGGAATGTATGGTTACCTAATATTATTTTATAATTGCATAATATATTTTAATTGCGTTTGAGTTTTACACCCAAGTATGTTGGTTTTGGTATATTCATTCTATAAGTTTATTTAAGTAAATAAGAGTATATTATTTATATATTACATTTTCTTGGCACTTTCGAAAACTACTTGGACATTTTTATTTTTACCACCCTTCAAGTACCAACTTAATTCACTTTCCTATCAGAAAAAAATACTGTTGAAGAAAATCTAAGCATTTTTACTATCCTAAAAGGTGATGAGAGACACAAAAAAAAACAAAAAAATAAATAATAAAATAAAAAAATACACATCATTGTAAAATCAATACATTCATCGCTCCTCTCAGAATCTAAAACGAGCTCCGAGAATATGCCTCAATGGGCACACTTATTTTAATCCTAGTTTGTCATTTTATTTAAAAATATTATTTTTTAATGCTCATAATATAAAAGGTATTATTATAGGTTATTAATTACTATTTTATATTCAGCTGTACATCTTGTTAATTTTATATTACATTACTAAGAGTGCTACTTATTAATAAGAGTGTCCTAAGTGAATAAAATAAAGTAATATATACAGCGTGAAACCTCCCATAACGGACACCTTACATTGTTAACGTTATTTTGGGTCTAGAACTTTTTCATTATTTTTCTATAGAAAAACATCAAAATACGATACATTCTAAATAACAGACACTTTTATGGCATTTAAATATTTGATTTTGATCAATTTTCTATTAAATTTAGAATAATTATGGAAAACGAAGGTAAAAATGTATTACAACTTAACCGTCGATCGGTATTAGAACTAAAAGTTGGAACGACACCTAAAATAATGAGTGACTGGCTTAAGATATTTACTTTTTCATTAATTTTTAAAATATTGTAAAATAATTTATATTTTCCTATAATGGCAATTGCGGGTTTTGACGATTAGCCTTATCGGTCTGTTGTGTATCGATCGCCGCCCGTATCCGGTTCTAAAATCTTATAATATAACAATAAGAAGTTTTGTGTGCGTGTACGCCGAGCGGTCGTACACTCGGGCGAAAAATTATTATTATTTTCGTAGTCAGTTGTAAGATACGCGTCGCGGCGATCGAACACCGTGTCTGCCAATATTATATTATTTAATAAAATTACATCCTGACAATAAACATGTAGTTTTGGTTTACCCTTACAATATAATTAATACATAGATGCATCGAACATAATTAAATAATTATAAATAATTACACATATAATAGATATAATATATATCATTATTATATTACATACATTTTGTAGTTATTAATAGACATTCGAATTATACTTCTTCCATTTAATTTTCCCCACTACAAATTAAATCCTTTCTGCATCCCTCTGCAAATCCAAATATCGAACAAAATTTCAGCTACAGAGACTGTCCGCTATTATTTAGTCTTTTCAATATTCTCATCACATATTCAATTTATTATAATTATGCTATATATTATTAATATAATAATAATATGTCATGTAAAATATACAGTTTAGAATAATATTAGACAATAATAGGTATACGTATTTAAGAGTTAACAGTATTATTATATTTGCATTTTTAATTTAAAACAATCAGAATAATATATGTAGTTGTTGGAAATTTAAAAATTATCTTCACAATGAAAAATTTCTGGAGTTAAGGTGAAATTAATTTTTTCATAAAAATATATCGCTTATATTATTGTGTTTCAGCTTTTAAATTAAAATTGTATATTTTGTTTGTGTATACCTAATATTTCACTTTGCATAATACATCACTTGCTGTATCACAAATTTAACAAATACATATTTTTAAACTCGTGTGTTTATAACTCATATTTGACCATTACATCTGTTTAATCAATCATGACAATTAAATGTAGGCATTGTGACGCACAATTTTCAATTCGAATGTCAATTATTGTTTCATTATTACTATTTACATATCATTTATCATTAAATAAATTTGATTTGTACTTCTAAATGTTTATGAGTTATCCATGTTAATCATCTTCAATTATAAAAATAATTAAATAAAAATATGATCCTAATACCAAATATACATTATGTATTTATGTATTAATAAGCAGTGAAGTCTCAATCACTCAAAATATAAAGAAGACGAAAATGAAACTGAAATATACATTTTTTAATATTAATTTACTCATATTATATATATTTTATACTATATATCTACACATTTACATTCATTCATATTTAATAATACCTATATATAAACAATTTTATTTTATAATAGTAGTATTCAATATGAATCATTTGTTTAATGATTTTGAACGTATGGTATTAAATTTAAAAGCAACATAAAAAAATTTTTTATCGTCTGTGTAAACAATAATAACAATATACACAACCCAGTGTTTTTTTAGCTACCCGTTGACATTCAACCCCAATCTCTGTCCAATTACAAAGATCTGTTTAATGCTAAAAACAAATAAAGAATAATACTATAAGCTAAATATCATCAATTGGTTAGTTTTAAAAACAGAAGTTAAACAGATCGTGTGTGGGTTTCATAATATCATGTATGCAAATTAGGCATGACTATCTGAGTAAGGAAATCGTTTAAATGTTAGTTGCAATAAAAAAAAAAAAAAAAATCTCCATACGAATTATCATAGATCTCGTAGTATAGCTGTCCCGAAGACTTTTCTAATCAATTGAATGTTATCGGTGAGCAAGGAACATCCGGATTTTTAAGATTTGATGTCACAGAGAACCGGTGATTTGTTAGAGAATTTCGTATATAACCACCACGGCCTTCACAAAACCCTTATTCAGAAATTAAATTTAACATGATTGTACTAATTTCACTTTTGTTTAGCGACGTGTCCCCTATGGTTATCAACCCACGTAATTCTTATGTTTACATTTCCTGAACCATAAAAGGGATATTCTAAATCAGCATTAAAATGCGGGACAGTTAAATACTGTATTTTTTTGTTGAAGTAAAATAAAATAATACTAAAATGTACAATAATAATATACGATAATAATACTAACACGAATATTGAGTATAATATTTTTGTTATAATAATTTATAATTTTACCTTACTTACGCTTACACCCACTGTGTGTATTTATATCAATGCGTCAAAAATAATAGCAAAATTTAAGTTTTACTAAGTTAATATTTTAATTAACTTGTTATTTATTTTAAAATCACTTTTTAACTTCATAAGTTACCTTTTATCTGAGTGTGGGTAATAGTTTGCCCGAGAGTCAACTTCCCATACGACATCAACCTTACACACTTTTACCAATATGTAGCCCTGTCGCCCTGAATTAGAAAATATTATTGATATTCATCTATTAAGTAGGTATGCTATTTTAGTTGCCAATTTTAAAATGTCAAATTATATCTTTTAACGAAGTTAATTTAATTTATTTTATCCATTAATTACCCAACTTTGAGGTGTAATATGATTTAGTTGATCGAAATCTCATTCGTATAATACTAGTCAACGGAAAAATGAATCAGCGACAGTGATGTAGCTAAATTGCCTATCTAGATCGCCGTGTTATCGTAATATTGAAATTGATCGAATTTTATCTAAAGTGATAATATTTCATTTTATTTCTATGAAAAAGAATGAGTTATCTTATACCAATAATAAATCTATACATAGCTACAGTTTTTAATTTTTAAATTACAGTTCAACTAAATGTCATATTTAAATGAATTACTAACAGATATTATCATAGGTCATAGATATTAAAATATATTATGTAATAATATAATAACTAAGAAGGAAAGAGGTTAATATTATGTCCTGAAAAAATATAGCATTTTGTTTTTCAAACTCAAGTTTTATATCTAAGTATAATATTCATACATATTATAAATAATAAGTACAAGACAGATACTGTTTTTAAATTGTATTATGAATGTAATATTTAAATATTTTAACGAGTTGTTTATAAAATATTACTTGTGATATCGTATGTATTAACATTAGCTAAGCTAATTTAAGCTAATAAACTGTTTAATGTTTATGTATTCAGACATGCGAGACGATAATATATTATTAACATATAAAATATTTAGTATAAAGTATAATAATTTATAATTTTTTTCAATTTAAATGTTTATAAATAGTTTTAAATATAAATATCATAAATAAAATAATATTACAACATAGCTAAGTAAAATTAAACCATTATTATTTTTTGCTTTTTTTAATGGACAATCAAAATGTAATTTCATGACGCTATTCTCTTGATGATCTTTTAATTTGTACTTTCTCCATGTATTTGTATATTGGACATTTTTAAACTTGAAATATTAATCTAGGTAAAAAAAACTTGATGTTTATTTAAAAACTTATCTAATCACCAGCCAAATACATCAACTAAAAATATAACTATATAATAGGCCATTATGTAAAGGGAGGTACACACCCAAGGGTGGTCAGCAGGATCATTAGATTCGCTACACAAACACATATTTTTGTTCGACATCCTTATTGTTTAATAGTATGTATTTATAAAATACACTCTAAGAATTCAAAAAAGACTATAATAGACCCTAGATAAGTGTCAAAAAAAATATGTTTTATTTTAAAACACATTTCTATGTTATAATTTTGTTTTTTTTTTTTTGTTTTTTTTTTGTAGATTTACCTAGATTTAATGATATTTTTGTTCTTCCCAAATACCCACTTAAGCCTATATCTTGTGTAAATAATTTTTAGTGTTAGGATATGTCCTGGATACGTATTGCAAGTAAAATAAATTATTATAAATATGTATTTTTTAAATATTATAATATATGATTTAAGTACAATTTTATTAGTATTTGATTTGTATTATATTTCATACATATTATAATTCAAATATTTCAAAATAATAATTTCTTAATAATAGAACATTATATCATCGTTGAATTTAAGTTAGTATCTTTTATCCGATAAACATGTTACTCGCACGTAGGTTTGTGCATTTGTGCTCGTTCTTTATGCAACGTGTATTATTCACGCACTTCTTTTGCTAAAATAATTATTAAGTACTCTCGAATTTTCCCAGAAAAATAGTTATGTTTATAGATACTTAAATTATTACGAGCTGGACTAGAAACCTTTAGGCTTTCTGAGGGAATCATACACAAATTGTACTCAGAAAACATGAGTGTTCAATAGCAAGTTAATACTTGCACACTAATAAATCGCTGTCGAGAAAATTATCAGATTAGACACTATCAAACGATCCTTTGTCGATGAGCAATTATAACATAAACTAAATACAAAATATATACGAAGTATAACTATATACGAAATCCTAGAGCAAAACCAATTAAAATATTAAACAAATCATATAAAATACAACATTAATTATTTATAGTGATATAAAATACAAATGATATAGTCTTGACACAAATACATTGTCCTCACTCTCAGTAAAATCTCAAAAACAAAAAAACGTCTCCACTTCCCAGTATTTTTTTCTGAAAGCAAAGACTACTAACCAAAACATTATTCCACAGTTTAACTCAACAAATTGTTTTACAGCCGTAGCCAAAGATGATTTAGACAGTGTTGGTCTATGAATGTGGATATAAAAAAATAAGTAACCGAAAAACCACAAACTCGTATATATTATGTTTGTGATAAAATTAAAAAACTCACTTATTCACTAATTTAATTCATATGCATGAGTTCGACCAACAACTTAATAATCACAACATACTCAAAATCCAAAAAAACTGTTGCAAAAATATCTAAAGAAATAAAATGCTGATTTATATAACTGCCAGCTATATGAAAAAAAAACACTACTGAATATATACCCAACAAGATTTTACATCAAGCCATTGTTGTTTGACTAATTGAATTATAGCTAAAGAAAAAGGTAAATATTACAAAAAATACTATAAACACACTTCAATATCAAACAAAAAACCACTATCACTGTTTTTCATAGATACAGAACATCAGTTATTAAAATCAATAGGAATAGACAGAAACCCCAGAAATAGCATCACAGAAGGTACCTAACATAAGCACAAAGAGTCAATAACACAAACGCTAAAGAGCCTCAAATCAAATATCAACAATTTACAAATAACTCACAATATGACCCCCAACATTTCTAACCACTCATCTTACTTCCTTCATTAATTATTCAAACAGTAATAATAAGCCTTTTCATCACACTGCTCACAACAGATATTAATAATTAGATAGTACCTACACCTACATACAAACGACATAATATATCTATTCTAATAACATTAAAATCTCATAAATCTAATGTATGTCATCAAACACCATCCCTGGCAATCCAAATAAGATATTATATTATATAAAAAAAATATACTTACCTACCTTCAAACCAAGTTCCCTTGTTACATTCAAGAGATTAGTGGTTCTATTGATGAATAGCGTCTCAACAATGAAAAATTTAAATATTTATAAAATATAATATATCCTGTACATTTTTACCACAGTATAGTTTTTAAAATTCGTTTAAGAAAAGAAAAACTGTTTAAATTAAAATATCAATTACTTTATTAGATAGGCAGGTACGAATAAGCATATAAATAGCTAGTAATTTATTATCTATAATCATGGTAGGTACATAAAAAAACTAAATTTCTAATATGTACTTGTTTTTCTATTTATTCATTTGCATAAAATATGTTTAGTACCTACTCGGATAGTCTCTAGATTTTTTTTTAATATATTTAGTTTCCTTCCCATAACAATACAAAACAATCGTGTAATCTATACATAATGATATTATTATAATTGAATAGCGTAATTCGATTTTCATTTAGATTTTAGGTTCCATAACTAATTATTTTCTCCGGTGAAAATTGTACACTTTATTTTTCGTATAGTAACGTTTATTTAGTGTTGTGTATAAATATTTCACATAGAGGCCATTGTATATTAATAAAACACGATTACTGGAGCTTATATGGTTTTATTAGCGCACGGGGCACAATAAATAAATGTAATGAATAAAAAATACAATGGAATGGAATAATATACTACTTGTGTTGAAATATTATATATCATATTTGCGATGATAATTGGACAATGTTCAAATTGTTGGCAGTATGAAATCATCACACCGTGTTTTTTATTTTATTTTTTTAGGGCATCTCTGTTTCAGTCTGGTGAAACTTATCTGTACTTGCGATAATGACATGGACTAGCCGCGTTTAAATTAATATATGAACATTTGAATAAACCTGTAGGACATGCCTCAATAGTTTTCAAATATAATTTAGATAACGAAAATATTAAGTTGATCGCCGACAGTTCTCGAACTCGGAATAATACCTAAACATTTCTCAAATATCTATGCAAATAAATATTTTGTACCTACCTATGGTTTAATAGTTGAACTTATTTAATAACAACCAACCAGAATAGATTATGCTATTATTAATATTATAATATAGTTTATGATATTATATTAAACACTGTTTAAAATATAATTTCGTCATTGCAGCTTATTCGACCATATTAATTTGAAGAATTGTAACTGAGGCTATGATTAGAATGCAACAACAGCTTTTTATAGAAAACTATTTTAAAAGAAAATTAGATATCAGTACGACAATACCTATACGTAGATACTCTGCAATACAATTTTCAATAAAACTAAACGCTAAATTATTAAGTTAAGACATATTTTTTTGGTTACAATACATTGATATACAGAAAACGATTGGGAACACTATAAATTCAGATTGAAGTGGGCAAATAAAAAATGAAGACTGATAGAAATTTCAATTGCAAGCGCTAAAAAAATGTAAGTATATTAATTTGCATAAACTTTTTTTTTTTGCCTGAACCAAACCCTTAGTTATATTGCTATAATACTGTAGGTATTTCATATTATAGGTACTTGAGTACTTAAAAATAAAGGAATACGATTAAAAAATTGAAAACTATTGCACACCAGACGAAATGCTTAGGTAATGTAAAATTTGACAGGTTTTGTGATTGATAGAATATTTATTTTTATTTTTATTTTTATTTCCGTATTAAATGTGATTTTCAAATGTACAGTAACATTTTTTTTTTTTATTACTATTAATATTTATTACTCCGTCAACTCAAATACAATACAAAAAAAATGTTACGGAATAATAACACTGATGATTGATTTAGCCCAAAATGTGAATGTAAGAAAAAATGTATCTCAATTAGACACCTACCGAAGAATAGTTAATTTATAAACGCATTTATAATCAATAATGACAACCTTAATGTGCACCTCTTTAAAGGGGAAAAAAATCTGATATTATAATTACCTTACATCGACTTAAATTAATGAGGAATAACGCCCAATGTTAATGCTTCAATGCTTGGCAAGAATAATGATTTAGTCAGGAAAACGGACATCCTTTACACGTTGAGTAGGCCACTGTTTTTAACAGGCAATAAGGAGGGGTGTGTTATGCTATTAAATTTAAAAGCAGCTATCGTTGTATTTGATAGATGATTCTCAGAAGATCTCGGCTTAAAATTAGTATTAATATTATGTTTCAAGCTGTAAATTATCGTCAATAAATATCTTCGAACACATATAGGGTCAGGTAGTTTATATCTAATCAGTAAGGACTAATTAATGAAGAATAATAAATACGAAATTAATATAAAAATAAATACCATTGATATTTTTAATCTTGTCAGTATACAATTTATAAATTATGTTTTAACTAAGCGTTATTAAAAATGATCTGTATTAAATAGCACCTGTTCTCGCATTCCAATTACGAATTATTATACGAATTATTACTAGAGAGGCTATAAAATGAAACAGTTGAAGCACTTTTACTGACCCAAAAAGTATTTTATGAAACAACAACAACAACTATAACAACAACTGCCACTACAAAAAAACACGTAGTTGTAAAACAATAGATTCCTTGCAAATTGCCATACTCGGAATCTGAAATAAGTCAATATTTCCTAAATGTAGTCAATTTTAAAATCTAAAATACGTTTTAGAATACAACTGTACTATTGTACCTACCTTAAGTTCTTAACAATAGTTTAAAACTTTAAAATAGTTTTTTTGATTCTGGGCGTAACGATTAAATTTTACTATACGTGTTTCATTTATAGTAGAACAAATCTTTTGTTCATTAACTTCGAGGTGGTTTTATGGTATAAAATTAGATCTACGTAGTACTTTACAAAAGGCAAAACGTAAAAATTACTAAAATCTGTACTTTTCTAAAAAAATAGGAAAAAATAATAAACTGACAACATTGTTCTTGATATTTTGTTGTAATTTAAAAACTTATAATTAGGTACTTCTTAAAATTGTCAATAAGTATTAATATTATAATTTTCAAGATATAGAATTATTTTTAAAAAAATGTTGCCATTTTTAAGATATTGGACATTTTAAATTTTTAACTTTTTTTAGTTTTTTATCTAAAAATGCTAATACAATGAATCTTTATGATCAATCAAAAATCGTACACATTTTATGCAGGTTTCTCATAAATTATTCTGAATGAAATTGAAAATGAAGTTTGACGTAAGGCCAAATTTATTTTTTACGACCTTTTGGAATCTAAGATACAACGAGACTAGACACTCACGAATAAAATATAATTTTTTTTAGTTTAATGTAAAAATATTAATGGTAGAACCAAGAAACATTCCACTATTATTGCAATTATTCTTATTTACACACGATTGAAATTTCAAATATAATTACTTATAAGACGTGTTAACATTTAATACTATGTCAAAATACTTAAAATGTAGTATATAATCTCTCTTAAGTTATTCTTATTTCAATAAAAATAATATTGAAAAAACATATGATGCTAACATTTATTTTTTTTTTTGACATTTCAAGATCAAATGTTAACAAAATCGGATATTTTAACGAAAAATAACGATTTTATTATGTTGAAATTCAATAATATTCTTCTTCGGGACTTTAAACGATTTTCCATTAGATTCCGAAGTATAATGTTATTTTTCATGCACAATAAAATGTTTGAAATATTTAGATTAATTTAAGTTATACTGTGATCCTATTTACATAGTTTTACGTTACGTCGGTATTGACTAATAAGTTATAATTGTTAATAACAGCTGGTAAAATTATATGAAATAATAATATTATAATAAAATATAGGTATTCAATTTCTTTTTGTCAAAAATTAGTTGAACCTATCGTCAATATGTATCTACTAAGAGAAAAATCAACTACTTATATATATATATATATATATAAATATATAGTAAAATATCCTCAGAAATATAGGACGAGAAACCTTTTTTCCATTTTCAGAATCGTTTTAAGTATACAATAGTGCAATGATTTATCATTAAATTCAAATTTAACACATCCATTATAGTGACCTATAATTCAATGACTAGGATCAATAGACAGTATATTATATACCTACTATAGAGAAGAGTAACTTCATCGGTTTTTTTTAATTACACAATAATATAAAATAATATTATACAATAAACTAACTAGGGTTTTTTAAGCCTTTTCGTATATAGTTTTAAATTCTAATTAAAAAAAAAATTAAAAAGATATGGAGTTAAGAATATTAGCTTACAGGACAATTGTAGACTATTTTCTTAACAATCTTTTCAATTATATAATTAAACTGAAGAAAGACAGTTATAAATTGAAAACGATTACATCCAACAATTTATCAACACTTAATAGAGAATATGAACTCAGAGTTAAAATAAGTATATGAGAGTACGTTCATAGTTATTACAAAAAAAATATCATTTAAATTCAATTTTATTTAATCCACTAAAATTTAAGTTATATATTTTGAACTTAGTAAATATTTTTTAATGTTGCAGAAAAAGTACGAGTAGGTTTATATAATATATAGGCATACATTTCAACAATGTTTCGAAAAATAGAATGAATAGTAACCCTAGTATATTTATATACTAAACTGTTAGGTATATTATATTTTGTTGTTACCAAAGACAAGAAAACAATGTATATTTGTTTGACTTTTTTTCTTTTTTAATATTATACAAAAAACCAATCAATTTAAATGTAGGTCGTAGGTGTAACACTGACAACTATTATGCATTTTTTTTTTTTTTTATAATGGTTATTGATTTTGGTATTTCTTTAGAATAATAGTAATATTTAATATCATACAATTTTGAACTACAACTAGCTATTTATTATTTTTTTAATAATATATGTTAGTGGTATATTATAACAAAATTATTAACTATGAAACACATTATACCTACCTATTCTTTACACTTTAGGCAAGACATTTCTACACTGAAATAAAAATTTTAAATGATCTTATATAATACAATCTTCAATAGGTACAACATACTTGAATTATATTTAAATTTTGAAAGATTAAATTATTTTTATTATATTCTTAACGTTGTACTACCAGTTTATTTAAATGAAATAATAAATTTACTTAAACCATGAAACGTGTAGTCAAATACACTATTTTTTCATAAAGGTATGTGATTCAAATAATTGAATTTATCGTATGTCTACCCAAACATCATTTTTTGGTCATTGATAAATATGTAACTCACCATAGAATTTTGTTCGACGTATGTCCAAATATTCCACGACTCTGTTTTCGGTACTTGCTATTGTGAAACACAATGGAAATACAACAATACCCCTTTTTATTCTAAGTACCTACTCTAATCACATGATATTCGACCCGTCAACATGTTCATGTCATTACAAATATTGCATTATAATTTATACATTTAAAATTTTGAAATATCTGAAAAATCTGTATACCTACCTAATCATATGATAATGAATTACACCATTAATTAGGAATTAATCGAATTAATTAAAGTATAGTGAATATATAGTAACAATTACGAAATATTGGCCACCTCCCAGATGTTTTCAATAATTATAGTTATCTAATTTATATTATTAATTTACTATATTTTATATAGTATAATATAATATAATCATAAATATTGCGTTTTTGTTTAATTTTTATTCGTATATTTAAGCTTGAAGAATTTCATGTGGAAGCATAACAGTACATTTCATTTGAACAGAAAATGAAAATCATAAAATATTTTTATTTTAATATCAAGAATGTTAAAAAAAAAAAGGTTGAGATTCATTCAATTATTTATATACTTTTTTCAAAGTTGACCAAAAACAATGTGGTACGTATAGTTTAATTTAATGATTTTTATAACAAAAATAAAAAAGTGATCAGAATTTCATCATTTACCCAACATAATGATGTCTGAAGTTTTTAAATAATTCTCTGATCGTTACAAATATTTTAAAATTAACTTTGGTTCAATTTTAAACTCGAAAGAGATTATATTATCATTCATAAAAGTCTATAAAATAAAATTTACTTACGATAGTTAATATGTATACTTATGAAAATGTGAGTTTTCAATTCAAATTATATTCACTATTAAAATAATTCATAATTATATAGGTAATAATGTAATCATGCAGCAGGAATCAACTGTGATTAAAATGTTAAGTATTTATTTCAGAAATCTAAAATATAATCCCTCTAGAAAAAAGAAAATTAATAAAAAATCTATATGGAAGGAACCTAAAAATGTAATGAAGTATTCAGGGTGTTTATTCCTCATCCCATTTCATCCTAAAATAATGTATTATTCCTTATTATTATTTTATTCAAATTCTGGTTTTTTGAATTTGTAATTATACTTTAAGGCCATATTTTCAAATACTTAGAGTCATACCATTTAATGAGTATTCTATCGTGATATAAACTACTTTATATTTAGTATTGTTTACTTAAAAATTGAAAAAAAAACTGAATTTGAATAACTTCATTAGTAATGAAAAATGTTTGGATGGGTATATGCTTAGAGAATCACCCAGTATAAAATAATAAAACCAATACCCACTCAATCCAATATCTAATATTATTATTTATTAAATTACAATGAAAACAAACGAAATACATTTTGTACAAAATGGTTTTGCCATAAATGTCGGTGTTTTTTGGTAGTTTTTCTCGATTTCCTCGGAAAATAACATTTTCACATTTGATTCCCCAAAGAACAATCTACATCTATAATTTCCAATCGATTTCATATGCTACATATGAAATTCTTCGTAGCACTCATTCTACAATAAAAAGTGTTCACGATCAAATACAATCAAATTCACTGAAAGACACAACATTTTAAGCCCAAACCTCCCGGCCAAAACTCAGAACCTATAATAATAAAGTGCCCATAATATGTGCGGTAACGTAACGTAAAATGTTGAACGACTTTTATATCGACTGCATTTGTAATATATAATGTATATTTTATAAGTAATAGTATAAGTTATCATAGAATTTATTTCCGGTGGTATTTTATTTTTTTTTTATTAAAATATTGAACATTAATTGTTGAATAGCAATGAATTACTTAGCACATTGCTCGGACTTGACATTTTTAAGTTGTCTTCAACCTATCAATATCGTTTAATTAAAAGTCATTCAAATTTCAAACTTCCAAACATGTATAAAAAAAAAAAAAAAATAATGTCAATACAATGTACAATCGAGTGACTATCAATCCATTTCGTTTTCTTAATTTAAAACATCAATTAACATACTATTTTTATGCAGACCTATACTACAAATTTAAACATAAGTAAATTGAATTGGGTTCAGAATATCATGTTTGAACTTTGAAGTAAATATAAAATTTAGTTTCGTTGTACATGTCGAGAAGTACCTACCTATTAATTATTTACGATATATTTACCGTGCAACATTTTCGATTCTGAGCATGGACGAAGAAGCTATTACATTAGCTTTACAATGATGTGTTTTATTTATTTATAATTTGAACACGTTTTAAAATAAGACTGCTTCAAAACATGTTTATAGAAGATTAGATGTAAATTGTGAAATTTTAAAGTTTATTTTTTGTAAATCTACCGTTGAAGTTTGGTATTCGGTTGGATTTTTAAAAAAAAATCACTCGGCTGCTAACCTTTTTTAAAGTATGTTAATATTATTGCTTTCAGATGTTAGGTATCATACATTCATGTCATGCACAATGCATCCATATAATAATATGTCATTCGCTCGTAATGTTTTTGTTACGCAACTGTACCTAACATAATATTATGATAAACGTGGTTAAGTTTTTCAAATTCGTAATGCAAGTGTTTTTTTTTTTATATATATATATATAAATCTTTACAAATTATATTTTAGAATGAATTTTAAATGTATTTTACAATGTATTTACCCAACGTTTGGTGACTTCAGTTATTATGATGTTCAAAACGCAGAAATAATTGGCGGACACTAAGTATAAAATATTATGTCACTTCTACAATAGACAATTTCCGTTTTACAAAGGTTTATTACTGTTAAAATAATGTTATGAGCATTTATAGAACGGGAAATATTATCGTTGTAACACAATTTTTTTTTTTTTTGCCATGTTAGAGGTATACCTATATGTAATTGTATGCCTTTGAGGCTTCAAATATAATAAATGTTTTCAAACGTATATACCTGTTGTTTTATCATTCTTACTTGGTTACGCAGCAAATGTTCGATATTCGTTTTCGTCATATTATATCCCAACAAAAACACTCCGCCATAATCCGTATGAAAAAAAAAGCTAAGTAAAAAAAAAAAATGAGTGCTATCATTGGACACCCTGTAGAAACGAAGTTTCTTTTCCAAAAAATATTGTAGATTACAAATACATTTTAGTGGAACCATTCAAAATAAAAGTAAATGTGAAAAATAAATGAAAATGAAAGTTATTATCATTACTATTTGATTACTATTATATTAATCATATTCAAGAATCGAAATTACAGGCCTGTGATATCTGAAATATGATATGTATGTTTGTGATGTAATTTTTTTCCAAATATCTTGAAAATACTGCATCGATAGTGGTGTCATCTCTCGTTGCAGATTCTGTTGGATTGTTTATCATATTTAAATTGAATGATTCCATGAGGAAAGTTTTAAAAGTTTCCGATTTCTTATCATTAAAATTGATGTTAAAGTCACCAAATTATTATAGTTTATAAATTATAATAATTATAAATGGAAAATATGCAGATCTTATTACGCTGTTTAAAATCCTCGCGTTATACCCGTTTTCTATTACCTAGTCTATACCAAACCCCAAAAAAATGTAATCACGACAAAGGTAAAGCACTATATAGGGATATATGCAACGATCAGATTATTCTACGAAAACAATTTCATGAAATAAAAATGTTAACGCTTCATGCAAGGGGATTATAATATGTATATAAGATAATACCAAAAGTTTATGCTTTGTAAGGACCTTGGTATCTATTTCAGTATCTGGTTGTGCATGGTATACGAGTGATATACGCGCCCAGCACTTTTGAGGATTTTCACTTTTTTCCCCAGCACTATGGGGATTCCCATTCCCAGTTTACGGCCCTCTAGACGGAAAAAGGTCGTTTTCCAACGCTTCAACCGCGGTCAAAACCCAAACTTTAACGTAACAAAAAATATATTACCTATACTTACAGTTCAATACTTATATATATTATATATAAATTACGTATATATTTTATTAATTATAATAATTATAAATGAATAATATACGTAGTGTAGCGATGTATTATCAATATACGCAAGATATTTATTATCAATCTATTGCGGACCGTCTCTACAACTTACTGCTCCCGCTTTTTTATTTTTTTTCCATCCTACCAATCGATCTAATAATGTAATAATCTTTCTGAAAACTGATCGCAATTCATTAAAATTTCTATTAGTGATCGGTCAGTCCACATTTTACGAATTCTGCTTTAAATTCCGAATAATCTCAAAATAATCAACGTTTGAAATTTCCAAAATTTCAAAATATTCAAGCTACATTTTTATCGGCTGGGGGAGGGGGGGACATTGGGAAAAGTGGACTGACCAATCTCAAGTAGACATAATAACAAATTCAAATCTGTTTTAAAAAGTATTATCACATTACTAGATCGATCAGTACGATAGAATGAAAATTAAATGTTTTGGCTAAAATAACTGTTAAGTATATTATAAAAAATAGTATTTCGTCAGGAACGTTTTTTCCCGACTTGCCCCAGCATCGTGCCATAAGAAACTTCGTTTCAAAAGGGCTCTAGAATTTGTGTTATCATTTTATAGGTAGCCAAGTCTTTGAACTTTAGATATAATTTGTGTTAAAATAATATGTTAAACAGTTAAACTTAGTATGGCCACTTTAAAACAATTGATTACATTACCTATTTCAATGATAGTAGACTATATTGATATTATGTGGGTACTCACCTATGCTATAGTATTTTTAAATTCTTAACATAATTAGTCACCTGGCTAAGTTCAATTTTTTAGCAGATTATTTTAACATAAATGATATCTATAGACTATAGTTCAAAGACTTCGTTACTTATAAAATTACATCATAACTTTTAAAGCAGTTTTTTTTCAGGGATTATGGCAGAGTGTTTTTGTTGGGATATCACTCATTTTTTTTGTTGATTGGTACCGTATCATTTCGGGAATATATTGGTTTTACAATGATACCATCACTAATAGATAATAATGAAAAATTTAAAAGTGTGTGGTATAATATGTCAAGTGTAAGAGCGCCACACACTTTTAAATTTTTCATTATTTTTTTGTTTTTTTAGAAAAGTGTTTTTTAAAAAAAAATTTTTATTTTTTATTTTCTACTTTTTAGTTAAAAAATTTTTTTACGGATTATTGTATTGTCATCCAAGACCAAGGTCTATACCAATTTTCAGAATTTTTCATCTTCAAAAAGTGCCTCAAATCGAGCGCGCAAGATTTGATCACAGACGGACGTGAAACCAAACTTAAGAAAAGTGTTAAAAAGAGTTTTTTTGAGAAATTATTGATTTTTAACTACGCATCGCTGATATAAATCACTCGAGCCAAATTCCTAGCCATTGTCATATTACTTGATACAATAATTATAGTAAAGGTGTTGTATATAATAATTATTTTTTCATATGTGATCCTACTACATTTAGGTAGGCTTTAGTTATCACTTATCAGTAAATTCAGAAGTGCACCATCTGGTTTCATATAAACTGTGGTAATAGTAGAAATTAGTATTATTATTATTATTATTATTATTATTATTATTATTATTTTGTTTATTAGTTGCCATGATAAGTATCGGATAGTGCATTACAATGCAGGCCAGGGGGATTATTATCTGATAACATTTTGAACATTTCTAGTTAAATAGGCTATAATAACTCTGTTTAAATTGTTCAAAAATAATTTGAAAACTGCACCACGCACTTCTACGTATAATTTCCAATTAGATTATTGTACTTTCAGACTTCATTATTCAACAACGAATTTTCTATGCTTTTTTGAGAAATTTTTTCGTAATTCATGTGGCTTGCAGTAATTATAGTTAGTTTAGCATGTTTTTTTGTGTGTATTTTAAGGTGATTTTTTCTTTTTATACTTAGCGCGACCATGTCGGGTCGTTGGATTATTGTAGTATGATAATACAACTAACTTTACAAGTATTAAATGTCTTTAAGTTTATAAAAATACAATAGGTTTCGTTAATTGTTTGAATTCAGAGCCAAGCAACGGACATTTACGTGAAATACAACCTTTTAAATCTGATGCAGCATATGTCATCTGATCATTGTATGAGACGTAATATGCAACACAATCATATTATTATAGTTGTGGACACTTGAACTTCTAAAGAAACCATGGGAATTAGAAAAGTGTAAGTATATGTGTAGTAATAATAATAATATATATGACAAGGTAAGTTTCACTAATTATGTGTATGTGTAATTAATCGGATACGCCGACAGCTTTACACAAAATACTATTAGTTTCCAATCTTTATTATAGTAGGTGAAGCGTAAACTTTAAAATAAAAAAATTGTATAACGCAATTTTATGATAACAATATAATTAAGTACAATTCAATGTGACCTAGTCATGAAAATAATTGATTTTTAATGTATTTATTTATTTAGATATGCTTATACAAAAATATTTATACAATAGTTATTTTTTTTTTTTATTGGATAACCCTTGGCCACATAGGCCATTGGGTGTGGGGATGGAACAGTGAGTTTTATATTTGATAGGTTGGTACACGCGTGTGTGTTATATTGTAGCAGAATCTCTAATGGGGCACCCGTAGGTTTCTGCCATGCCTCGGGGTGGGGGATGGCGGCACTTGTTCTCCGGACACCGTGACTTGCCCGAAGAAAAATGCCACCCGTGGCCGGAATCGAACCCGGGTCGGCTACATCGCAACCGACGCTTTAGTCCGCTCGGCCACTCCATTCCCCACAATAGTTATTATATGTTTTTAAAAGCTCAGTGATCTGGAAGAGGATAATTAGTATCGTTCATAAATATATTTGTCAGTATACTATAATGTCTAACGTAACTAGGTACCTATGTTAATTGTGGGTATAAATGTATCGATAAATTAAGTACATGCTAGTGTGTTCAAGATTTCCATACAGAAGTGATATTTTGTATTTCCATATTGAGCATCAATATCTATACTTGAAACATAGTATATAATATGGTAGGTTATTGTAGAAATCACAAACGCATTTTTTTTTTGATACTTAGTAATAAATATAAATACAAGTTTGATTTAAAATAACTAGAAGCAAGGTTTGGGATTTGTATGAAAATAAATGTGTTTAAAATGTTGTAAATTAAAAGACAATCAAAAAATTGCCAATGAATTGAATATTAAATTGTCTATAATATTAGGTACTTATCTAATTATTAGTAAAAAAATGTATAATGTACCTATCTATAAGTCTAACTAGTGACTATGCAATAAAATTGTTATACAACTCTAAAATTAGTAATTAGTTTAATGAACCCAAGCATATTCAGTTGTTACATGTAAAGGAATAATTTCATAAAAAAAGAAATGTTTTTAATTTATTACTATCGGAATGTATTCGAGTAAAAAAGGTGCATATCTGCCGCACATAATATATGAAACTTAGTTGCTATAAGTAGAAATAGTATTGAGTGTTAACAAACGATAAAAAAATATTAAGTATAAGCACTACGAATATAATATTATCCGTTACATTAGTTTATAGAAAATATTTTGAAATTGTTATTTAATTATTAATAATTATTTGTAAAATTATAGAAACTTACCTTTTAATTTTCTAAAATTATAACATTTATTTATTTAAATTACACTTATTTATATTATATTATATATTTTTTTTTTTTAACTTAAATTGTTAATTAATACACAATCCATATAAGAGGCCTTTCGTTGAAGGCTCTTCAGCTATATTATTGGTACAATTTTAAAATTCTATAAGTAAAAATCTTTACGGGGAGATGTTAAACCGATTATTACACCACTCATTTGAAAATAGCAATAAATTGATGCAATAATAATACGCTATACTGTATATTATACAAAGACATACGGTACAAAAAACATTATCATATTTAGGGAAATTGGTCTATGATATTATAATTTTTTCAGTATAAGATTCCTGTGGGACATGTTTCCAGCGTAGTGACAAAAATCAAGTCATAATATTATTTACAACTTTCTAAAAAGCAATAATAAAAAGTTAGCGATAAATATTATAATGCAAAAAACACATGCAACAACTATTATAATGGCATTAAACAAATACCAGCTGTATTATAATCATTTAGGTTTGTGAACCTTTTAGTATTTGACGACTCACGTCGCAGACAACAACAACCATGGCGTGAAAACGTAATTCTCCAGGAATAAAAAGAAAATACCTTTAGGAGGTACGTGGGCACCTATTACATCGAAAAAAAAAATAAAAAGTTTTCATTCGCGGTTGGAGCATTGTAAAATATTATTGAAATGTACACGAGGCCAATGATGTTATGATCAGTTACAAAACAATGAAATGCGTGTTGTGTTGTTAATTCGATGGATAATAATAATAATTTTATGTCGTTCAGAGGACAAAATCACGTGAAATATCGCGTTGCACATTATATACATTATTACGTTCGTTGGCCCTGTACATCGCATTGTATTTAATACAGCCCGAGGAAGATGAATATTATTATTATTATTATGATAACGACAACAAATCGCCAATGTACGATATTGTACGGCCTGTGGCCATATCGGGTTTTAGTTTATTCACAGTGCGAGCCGGTGGGCTTCAATAATTAAACAAATCGTTTTCGTACATTAGTCATCAGCCTGTTGTTCGGCACCATAATATTATAGACGCCATGGCGCGCCATCGGTGTGTGTCTACCGCGCATGCGCCGTCGCAGGGTCTGATTATTATTATAATACAAGTGCGTATAATATTATTATGGCCTAAGGGTTAATGCTTCTATTCGCGAAATATTTATAATACAATCTAATATTATAATAAACCTCGGCCATAGTAATATTATTATCTGTCAATTATTATTGGCAGACTAAAATATTATATTTTAGGCGTTCAGCCGTATGTTATTATAATATTATTGTTGAATGGACTGTGCACGCATAATGTTATTGTAATGCTATAATACGGATACCGCTAGTACAAGTACCTCCTACCCATTTATAATACATACAAGGAGGTTTTTGTTTAATTTTTTTTTCAAATTTGTTGTTCTCCATTTTATTTAATATATAATATTATTAATATGTATAATTTTATTCGCGTACGGCCGAAATCAGTGTGGGCATTAAACACGTGTTCCACGTGATTTTCTGTCGTATAGGTATACAATTATGATCGCTATTCACCAGTATTAATAATTGCAGTTACCACCCAATACCCATTAATAAACAATCATTAGCCTATAAATGATTATTGTAAATTCTCAGTTTTCATCGACTGTGCTTGTAAAATATTTGTTAGAAACTTCTAAAACTTGCTTACACGATTAGAATAATATGGTAAGCAAGTAAATGAGAAGGTAATATTTACCTGATGTTGGCATCAAATTAATAAGACAACAATTATTTCCATGACTCATGATAATATTAAATTTTATGTATAATAGTAACATCTATATGTAAGTGATAAAACTAAAATGATTTTAATCGTTGATAGGTACATAATCCTAAAATCTACGAGTAAACTGTATAATATATTGATTTGAAAAACTAAATTAGCTTTTTATGGATGAAAAAAAAACTAATGGCTTGAGTATAATATTACATCTAAATAAATTGGTATCGGGAAAAAATATTTAAGGACAAAATAGTCTGTAGTGATAGTGAAATATCCAAGTCAAAATATCTAAGGTCAAAATACCCAATAGATAAAAAATGGAAGGTTGCCTTGTTAACCTATAAACTCAACGGATATGACAAATAAAAATCAAAAATAATATAAAATAGCCTGCTGAATAAAATATTAATAGTGATAACATTATTTTTATGTATTATGACTAATAATTACGAAAAATGTATTGAATTATTGAAGTTCAAAGCAAATTTTCAAAAAAAAAGGTGAGCAAGTGGGTGTGGAGTGGGTCTCTGTAATGTATATGTTAAATATGAACTCAATGATTCAGCATACGCTAAACGATTCTGGTAAGTTTTCTGATTCTCTACTTTAAGAAAGTCTGTTAGCCTATATTACTAAATATAATTTATGATTTGTTATTAAAGTAACTTATTTTACTATTCGAAACACAGTGGGTTGAATTAATTGTCTCAAAAAAATTGCATTTGGAAATGTTATTGTATAAAATATAAAACATAATAGTACACTTTAAAAAGCTTCAAATAGGTTATTATTTTTTTATACTCACGAATAATATTTTTAAATTACAATAAAATAACTAAAATTGTTATTCTTCGTTTAAAAATGTAATTTCATCCAAATTTTAACCCTATTTTTTTTTGATTACAGTTTACATTTTCAATTCTTAGCTATGCAAATTAAACATTTTAAACATTTTTAATTACAAAATAATTAGCAAATGTTCGTGATTTTGACTAATTTTGTCACTGATGTATTATGAATGCCATACCCTTATAAAAAACTTAATTTTTTCTGTTATTTATAGAAAGAAAAACTTATAAGGAATCTTGTATTCAATTTGAAATCTTAGTTATAAAAAGAAACTTTTCTATATATTTAGTAACTCTAACTTCAGACGCTCATAAAAAAAATATAGTGACTCAACTCATTTTTTTAATTATATTATAGACTACTTGTTAGGATCCTTCAATATTCTTGTATAGATTTATCAAGTTTTTTGGCAACCGTTTCAACAATGTTTTTCCAAATAAGTTGGATTTTTGACCATGGGTTTTTTATTGATTGAATAATTTGGCGTTAGGTATTTTGACATAGATACAAATACATTTTTATATGGTTTGACATATAATATTTATACAGATAATTCAAATATACATGAAAACAGAGTTATTTTTTTAAGAAACTACATTAAACTATCAAGTACCATATTAACAATATTTAACTTGTCATAACCACATATAATTTTACATATAAATTATACCATAATATGTAATTTTATCGATAGTAAAAATTTAAATATATAACGATACAATTACTGTATACAATTAATCGTAAGTGAAATAATATATTCGCTCAAAATTATTTTTCAGTTAAAAATTTTAAATACATATTAAGAACAACATCTTGGAAGTGTATTCTGTGTAATATTCCACAATTTTCAGTATTCAATTTAGAGTAAAATTGAAGAATAATCAATAAATAGGTACCTATCACAAAAAATTATGTGAAAAATAAATTTTAAAAAACTACCACAAATTTAATATATTTATAGTATGACTTTATTATAATAATAACAATATTGCGCTAAATGCTAATCGTAATTTGCTATATTTTCAGTAACGATATTCAAATAATTCTTATGAGTTAGATATGTGAGTATTCTGGTGGTCAATTTTTGATGTACCTACTAAGTTAGTCTGTACCTATACTAAACGTTAATGAAATACAACAGAGAGATTTTGTATTACAAGAGTAAATAAATAATATTTTATTCCAAACGGGGCGAGTATCATGTTTTGTTTGTCCGACGTGCACGGTCCCTCATAAGTTCAGGTCCTTATAATTAAGGGGGGTGGTGAGAGGTATGTAAATAAAAGGCCAATAGTGTTGTCAAATTGAATTGTATTGTTATAAGTGCTCATCATTTGTACTTTGTATAATATAAAAATATATTACATTTTTTAAGATGAACTAAAGAAATAGAAAACGATAAGTACCATCTTCTGCGATAGGTAGGTACTACCTACTCCAGTAGTGACTTATAAGTTACATGCGATGTTTTTGGAAAAAAATAATTCAACCTAGTACCAACCAATGAAGAAGAAAATAATAATATAACATAAACTATCCTTAGAAATCGATGCGGATACACCCATCACCTTCGCTCAGAATCGTTTTTCGTATACAATGATTTATCATTGAATTCAAATTTATTTTAACATATCCATTACAGTAACGTTCTCAGTTCTCAATGAAGAGGTACGTAAGAAATAAAATATAAGTACCTACATTAGAGCTATTAATAATCCAGTTTTTATAATCAAATTACCTAGGTTAAAGAACTCGACAGGCAAATAGTTACCATTATGTTAACGGAAGATCAATGACAAATCTCAATTACTGTTAAATACAAGACTTTTATTGATCCGCATAGTTACTAAATGTATAATAATTATCGTTAAATTAAAATTCCTTTATTAACTAGGTAGTTCACAAGACTAGGCAAGTTAGCTAATTTATATAACTCGTCGAGTCAAGTTAATATAGACAAAATAATGTAAGTTAAGTGTGAAGTTAAAAATTACTTTTATTTTTTTATGACTAAGTAAAAGTTACAAGTTTAATTAGGGGAAAAAAGTAATTTAACTTGGTTAAAAATTAGTTCCATTCTTTATTTTAATTGGAATTTTTACAATGTAGGTATATGTATGCCAAACCTCAGTGAGCAAATTTGATAAAAGTAGGAATATAATATACACAAAAATAGAAATATCCAGTAAAATTTATCAAGTCACCAACATATCATTAAGAGTCAAACTGGTTATCTGGTAGGTACCTACTGTTATAATTATTGTGAATTGGATTTGAAAATGATAATATTATGTTTGGATGAGAATATGAGATCGTAATTTTCTATGGAAATGTATTTAGGCCGTTTTATTTGTATACGTTATTTTGAATCATATTGATATTGATATATAAGTTCCAACTCTCCTACATTCAACAATTTAGTATTTAAAATACACAAAAGTATATATCATTATATAAATATATTGTATTATTATTATCTATTATATATTATAAACTATTTCCAATTATTATTTTTTTTTCTATAAAATTATAATTCGTTTTGTACAAATTATATGTCAAATCTATGAGGTTTATATTAAGAAAAATATTAAATTACCTAATTATAAAATTAATAAACAGATTAGTAACTGAGTATCGCAAGAAAAAATGTAGCTCTTTAAATTTAAAGTTACTTTTAAAAAAGGCGGGTGAATGGGTACCATACTGTGCTGTACATTAGGTGTCAAGTGGGTCACTGTAATTCATGTGTTAAATTTGAATTCAATGATATAAAATTATTGTATACGAAAACGTTCTGAGCAAAGATGGTCTATAAGCTTAATACTATTGCTATTAAAAATTTTAAAGGTCTATAAATAACTCAAAAAGAGGCAACATATTTTGAAAATTTTACCATGTATAGAAAATCGTAATAAAGGTAAACATTTGGCGAACATTCTAAGTATCTAAGGTTAATCGTTTTTCAATTATATAAAATAAGAAAATCTTTCGATGAGAAATAGTTAATAGACGGATTTAACCGTCCAATATCGGAAAAATTACCCATAAAAAGTTAAAGCTAAAGATTTTTCGATGAGCTTTTTTCTTCTGTCAAAAGTAAAAAAACTTATATAGAACCTTGTATTGAATTTCAAATCTTATAAGATATAAAAAGAATACATTTATAAGCTACTGACTCAAAATAGTTTGCAAATGTTTGTGGTTTTTACGGAATTTGGTTAAAATTCTAACTTTAAAAGCTTATAAAAAAAATCCTCTGACCATGTATTTTCGAAAATATTTATTTGGGATATGAACAAGTTTTGAGGAACCGTGAATAAAATTTTCAAACTTTTGGACAGAGCAAACATATTTTTGCCGATATTAAAATCCTATCCATTGAATTTTGTACTTTACGTGCTCGATTTATTAATTATTTTTAATTTCAAAATTTGAATGTAATCAAAGTAATATGAATACAATGGGAAATCGTCGAAGTATCCTAAGTAGATATATCTCCGTTATTATGCCACTGATCACGTAAATGGATATAGGTACTTATTTTTTTTACACATACCTACTCGTCGTGCATATTATTTTAAAGCAATTAACTAAGATATACTTTGACAAGTATAAAATAAAATATGCTTATTAGTTTAGATTAAACCGAATATAATTCAGAATATCGTTCAATTAAAATACGTCCGTATTTATAAAAGTGATAATACCAAACTGATTTGTTTTAGTACACAATTTAAAATTGCATAACCGAAAATACCTACCTAACAAATATAATAAATCTTTATAATAATAATGTATTAGACATTTTTTCATTAATCTGAAAGAATCGTATACGATACAATATGAGCATTATAATATGTCAATCAAAAACTATCTATGCATATTTCTTTCAACATATTCACTGGAACTTCGTGCAAAACAATAGAACTAGTAGATTAGGTATATTATAATAATGCCAATGCGATTTATGATTTAAAGTTAGTAATTTCTTATCTCTAAGACTTCGTATATAATATAATGGTCCGTTCAAAAGGCTCAGTCTATAATCATGTTTATCAGTTTATGCTGTACCACCTAGAGTTTCCCTTCATCATAGATACCACAAGGTTGTTAATTTATTTGGTTAAATCGAAATGTGAGCATTTTCAAAAGATGTCTAAGCTAAGCAGATTAAATTTCAACTATTACCTTTAGCCTTGAGGTATTACCAAATTATTAACTTTTACGCAACCAAATTAATGTTAAATAAAACAATGTTACAAAAACTAAATTTACTAAATCCCAAAAAAATTAACTTTGGACATAGTTAACAGTTAAAAGTGTTCAATAAAACTTTCAATGAATGTTAGTAAGCAAATTATTAGTAAAAATGCATTAAATCTCGTCTGCCCTACGGATTTTCATAACAAATCGAAGGTTAAGTTTTGATTTAATATTATAATATACTTACGAATTCGTTTAACAGACCATATGTTTGATAAGACCACAGTTGGTATTCAGAAACCACCTGTAAATTAAAAACAAAAATATTCAAATGTATCCATTTATTCAAAATTATGATATTCTGTAAGACTGTAACCACTTTCAATCATTCTGACTCTTTATCTTGTTTCTAACTGCTGTCTCATGAGCAGGGCTAGTGAGTTCATGCATTTGCATATCAATCTTGCTAAGTCGTATTTAATGTTAGGTGACAACGTGACATAGAAATCCATTTCAAGTTACTGTGGTTAAGTATGTGAAATTTTATGTTGCATATTTTTGCATATTTAGAGGTTTTTTTAACTATTTGGCATATTTATAAGTTTTTCTATTTTATTGTGCATATTTTTACCGAAATTTGATCAAAATGCAATAATTTATATTTTTACACAGTATGGGAGTTTCCGCAACATCAAATTATTAAAAATAAAACTTATAGAGCAGATAAAGCAAGTACAAACGTACGTATACGAACGTATAGGTACGTAGCCCGCATTAAGAAATTAGTAGAAAACATGTTATATGAAATATTATTTGGATTTAAAATTTTCAGATTTAAAATGAGCTGACTGACTGGATATTTTTTTAATTGATTATTATTATTTATTATTAATTGAATTGAATTTAATTGATTTATATATTTTTTGAAATTGATAAAATAAAATATAACTTTTAATAAACTTTTAATTATATGAATGAACATTTTTTGTTATTCCAAAATTTACTTATAGTATTTTTATTTTTTAATCTACATATTTTTGATACACATTTTTAGATTTTTAGTGCAAATAAATGCATATTTCTGAACTTTTAAAGGCATATTTCAATGCATATTTTTCCAACTTTTAGTACATAAGTGTTTATTTATTTAGGCATTTTTTAGAGCATGAACTCACTAGCCCTGCTCTTTGTCTCTCTTTTTATTTATTTTTTCCAAGGTGGTACAGGTGTAAGTATGCCTTTAAATTTGATGGCAACAATAAATCTTTGCATTTGAAAATCCATGTTGGATAGTGGTTGGGTTAATCTAAAATTATCAAAATTAATAGGTACAACGTTTTCTTATTTTACAATACTCGTGAACTATATTTTCATTAAAATTACTAAAAAAATTCAAAGTTTAATCTATTTCACTACTAAGTATTATTGTAAAGCTCTAGGATAAAAAAGTACCAAATGAATGGAATAGTTTTAAGATTTTGTAAATGTTTCAAAAAGTGTTAAATTAAAAATAAAACACAAATTATTATGAATCCAACTCTAAACCTAACATACCAAAATTAAAATTAAAAATAACTCTAAAACCATAATTCATTATTCCTTATTACTTAAAAGAAGAGGTTTGGACAACTCTTATTGGCTTAAGTTACATTTCTACGATCAACTTATCATTCTTAATTTATGTGATTTAACAAGAAAACCATTGGCTTTTAAATTGTAAAGCATGTACTCTCTCAGATTGGTGTCAATTTTAAAATACGTACTAAAATAGTTTAGCTGTTATTTCCACCAAAAAGTGTTTCTCAAAATGAAAAAAAAAACACATTATTGTAAACTCGATTGTTTTGTTTGTAGCGTTCAGAATTTAAAATGAGATTGGATATTGTTGATCAAAAATTAAAGGTAACTCAATTTAATGTAGGTGGCAACAAATAAGAAATAAATTTACAGCAATTTTTTTTTATGTTTATTTGTTGAGTACAATATAAAACAAAAGACATATTTAATGTTAAAATATAAAAAATATTAGATAAAATAATAGTGAAAATAATCGTCAAAAAAACTACATAATGACACATTTAAATAATTGATTGTCTATTGGTATTATTTTTTACAATGATATGTATCAAATAATATGTTTCGATGTTAAAAATCTGAAACAGAAAACTCAGCAATTACTATAATTACATACCTACCACAGGAATGGTTGTCACAATGCCATGAAATAATTCTTTTTTTTTAAACTTTTAAAAGTTTTGAGAGGTGCATATTATTTTTAGCTGATAATTATTAAATATTCTTATTACAGTACAATAAACAAAATACCATTGAAAAATATATAGCATTTAATATTATAAAATCAGAACAGCACTGATAAGTATTGCATTTTGGTATTTACCATTTTAATTAAGAATAATAAATTGAGAATAAAAGAAAATGTATCAAAATGTTTTATATTTTTAAAATATTTAAAAATGCAAATAAAAGGAAGAATAAATTATCAATAGGTAATAATACAACTGGAATTAATTTTCAATTTACATCGCGAAGCTTTTAAAATCACAACAAACTAAATGTATGTAGAACAATCAGCATTAAAAGCATATTATCCTAACTATTGAGGTATTTAACTTATTTATAAAATAAAAGGTAGGTTTATATATCTTTGCACCTTTTTTCCTTTCATAATTTTTACTTTCTGAGTATATTTCAACTTATTCATATACAAAAGAACATATTTATTACTTATTCATACAGGTTGAAATTGAATATTTTTTGAAAACAATAACGAGTACTGCACTACACAAACTTTTAGAATACACCAACTTCCAGTAATAACAATAGTACTAGGTCCCGAAATCTTAATTCCCCCTTTGAAGTTTAAATTGTACAACTAAACTTTGGATATTTATCTTTGTAAATACTTAATTCATTAGTAGATGAAATGTATTATAAGACATAGGTAGGCTTAAATATTACTTATTAGTAAGTCTAACTTAGAAAACTAATTTTTAATAACATGTTCTATGGCTATAGGACATTCGTATATTTCGCTACTAATAATTTAAATCCATAGGTACAAACAAAACACCCTGCTATAATTTGAGAAACTGTCGTTGATCACAAAATAACAAAATTTGGCTACTTTCTTATCTACGAAGAATTTCTATAGCGTTCTATGATTTCGAATCAGTTTTATATTAAATAAAACATATTTGTATTGAGTTAGTATAATACCTACAAAAACATCATACTACTAATACCTAATTACTATTATTGTTGTAGTTCGCATATGGATACCTACCATATAAAATAAAAGTCTGTAAATGTGTTCTGAAACTAAGAAATTAATCCATCGAAAACACTCGTCTCATTTATATGTAGTACCTACTAAGTAAGTATATATATTATTATTATTATTATATAAACATAAAAGAGCAAAAACTAGAATATTATAGTTCACCATTAATTAAAACTATGAAATACTGTCAATAAAGACATTTTTTTATGTCAATCTAAAATTAAATTATTATATTTACATTCTATTTTGTTAATTCAAAAATCTTAAACTAACGTTCGCATAGTGATAGTGACCTATAAACGTACAGCATAACAAATGCCGGAAGTGGGCTAGAAGTATAAAAATACATTTTTATTATAAATGTTTGCCCTTGGAATAATAATTCGTGGCCTTTAATCGATTTTAATAAAAAAAAGAGTATTTCAAAGGCATTTCGGTATATTTTCGGTAAATATCCAAATAAAAAAAAAATAGTGAATACCTAGTAAAATAGCAAGGGTACAACAATTTTCATGTAAAATATAATAGGGTGCCCAATCAATTAAATACGTAAAACGGTCATAATAGTTGTACCTATAATAAATGAATTGCTTGATAAAAATAAATAGTTATGTTGTGTTTTTTTTTTTTTATTCCGAAATAAAGTATTAATTATTTAATATATTATTATATCTGTATATAAAAATACTATCAATATATTAATTTTGATGGGCCACATTTAAATAAGTACATTACCCTTGTCCAGTAATTTAATATTATTTTCATTTATTTTTTTTTTACTATTATTGTGTCACAAACTGTTTCATAGTTTCTTGAATGTAAAAAAATCTAAGTAGGTACCATCTGTCACCAATTTTTGATCGATCAACATGTAATTTAAAACTTTTGAACTCTTTTACTACCTCAAAAATTGTTTTTCAATAATAAAAAACACAACATTGTAAAATCGATTTCTTTCTCTCTCTCCCTGAAAATGAAATGAGTTTGAGATTTTAAAATGTCTAATAAGTGTATGATGCGTGTGTATCAAAATTCAACATAAAAATGTTACATTAATGTATTAGCAAAAATTAATATTTAGCTAAAAAAAACATGTAAACTTATAACATATAGGTACCAAAACTGTGCATCGTATGAGCACATTTAAATAAAACGGTTTGGTGGTTGGATTACAAACTTTTTATCTTAAAACTAAAAGGTGTTAAGAGGTTACGCCATCAAACACTCTCGACTTTCTAAAGCTTTTATTGAATCAATATTTTAAAATTTATGAGCACATCATCTGTTAAAAAATTCTTTGAACAGTCAAATATCGTTATTCTTCTACTACATTTATTGATAGCTACATTAGCCATTCCATAAACATCTTAGGTAGGTACCTTATTCGTTTAATATTTTTTTTAATATAATATTAACTATAATTGTCTGAGTATAAAAATATTGTAAAGTATTTTAAATTTTTTTAAATTTCTATAAGTCAAATTTTGTTAACATTAGAACTTTGAACGCTTATGAAAAAATGTGTGTGAATGGGTAAATATTTTCAATATTTTTTAAAGTGTGGTAAAAATTAAAAAAATAACTATAAGAAAATTATAACATTTAGGTATAATAAGAACAAAATATTTTTAATATTATATCATGTTTAAACCGTAATATTTTATGAAAGTCTTATAGTATCTACGGTAATTAGTTTTTGAATTCACACAAAAAAAAATAAAATATGTTGTGTTCAAAACTGGATTTACGAAAAATTAATTTTAATTTTACCCTTAATTTTTTTTTTCCGATTGATTTGTATGGTACTTTGAGATTTTAACTTTTTACCTCGCAGAATAACTAAACTAGATCTGTTTTTCTTTTAGAAAACTAAAAGTTGATGATTGACTAGGTTTTTCTTCTATAAAAAGTGTTGTCAGACCCATAAAAAAATATAATATTATGTTATTAGGTTCATATCACATTGTAATGTGAAGCATTCGGAATCAAAAATAAAATTGAAAAATTGAAAATATTTAAAATATACCTAGTACCTACAATAATATTATTAATACTTACTGTTTTTATGATATAAAACATTTTCTTGAGTGAATTTATGAACTTTTTCAAAATGCAAATTGCATTATTTGCACGGAAGTATTCAAACGTTTAAATCGATGTTTTTAGAAAATGTGAAAAAAGAAGTTTGTTTTACTGTATAAAAATTATTATTTTGTGTATGCAAACATAAAACAGGCTATTAACAATTTTATCATAATAATAAAAAATAAAACTTAGATTTTATTATTATTTATATTTTTATAATATGATAGTTCTTTTATGGTTGATTTCACAAAAGTGTACCGAACTTTGATAAAAATACAATTTATAATTTATTCTCGTAATTCTTTAATAAGTCAAAGTAAAGTTAACGAACTAAAATGTTGTTCTAAAAATAATCATATAATATATAAAATATAAATTAAGTTTTCATTAGCAATCTCCAATCTACTAATAATCAAGGCTGGGCAAGTTAACTATTTTTTTTAACTCGTTAAGTTAAGTTAATATAGAAAAATGTAAGTTAAGTTTAAAGTTAAAAGTTAACTTCATTTTTTTTAACTTGTAAAAGTTACAAGTTAATTAGAAAATAAAAGTAACTTAACTTAGTTAAAAATAAGTTACTTTTTTTTTAAATAAAATTAACAATTATACCTACCTACCTTTTTTAAAGCTAACAAATAACATAATAATTCAATAAATCAAAAAATGTCTTACAATATTTGAATAAATGTTTGTAATAAAATTAGTTACTGTAGGTACTTATATTAATTTTGTGTATTATACTTTAATTAGGTAAATATTAAATACCACGCTACTACGGGTATTATTTACATCGACGGGCCAAGTTATCACCGTAATTCTATGAATGAATAAAAATATAATTAAGTAATGATATTAATAATGATTAGGTATAGGTTAGGTGATATGTCGTGTATGGGATAGGTACTGAGTAAATTGTTATATTTTTCTTTGACGCGGTTAGAGTCATCTCTATGATATTTCCCTCTAAAAATATAGTTATAAAATATTTTCTGTGAACATGCAATATAAAAACTTACTATTATTATTATAAATAATTATTTAATAAAATATATTTAATATTTCGGGTTTTTTTTTATGGAATTAATTTTAAATAATATGTGGTTTGGGAAAAAATTAACTTAACGTGCCAATAAAATTAATTAACTCGTTAAGTTACTGAATAACATGGGGAAAAATGTAAATCGTTAAGTTAGAAGTTACTTCTAAAAAAAAAGTAACTCGTTAATTAACTTAGTTAAAAGTAACTTAACTTTTTAACTTAACTTTAACTTATTAACTCGTTAATGCCCAGCCTTGCTAATAATATTGATGAAATTGACCTTCGATTTTCTGAAGAATACTTTCTACGAAAATGCCATTCGTCTATGACCTATAATGTAACATATAATGTAATTACGCATAGTAAATTTTGTCCTATGGACGGGCTACAGTAAAATGTATTAAAGTATAAAATAAAAATATAAAATTATATTTTTTTATTTAATTTTTCTTAGAATGAGAATTTTAATTCACAAAAAAATATTACCTATATGGTAGGTCTTTTTAAGTTTTGAAGCTATAGTGTTGTAAGGAAAAAATACGTTTTTCCCTTTTTCCCCTCTTTGTTCTTTCAATTTTTGTTTAGTTTTTAAAGATTAGTAATTACCAAAAAAGTGAATTTTTATTTTTTCGTCGTTTGATGTTTTCTAAGAAAGAGAATTATTATAAACAAACTATACTTTGAATGTATTAAAAAAAGTTATAACTAGGTACTGCAAAATTATTCAAAATACACAAATGCATTAAACCGTGTATTTATAATTTGTTCATTATTACACTGTACGTACCTACCTACTCAACTTATTGATATTTGTAGCCTTGTGTTCTGTAGGTAAGGTAGGTATATTAAAATATTTATCAGTGAGCGATATTTCTATATTTATTTCTATATGTTTGTTCTTGCAATTTAATTTATGGTACATAATAATGATATAGGTAAGTACTAGTGCTATTTTTTAAATGACTACTACTATTTCAATACTAGGTACTGTGTTGTATTATTATTGTCAATGAAAACTTTAATAAAATTCTCATGCTAACGATTGGTAAAATTACTGGTACAATGGCATATTTTAAAATAATTCTTAAATGAAATTATTTTTTATTTAATTTTTAGTATATTATTATTTTTATTTTATTTTTATTGAGCTTGAGCCCAGCAACTTGGGCCATTAGCTGTTTTTTGTTCGTTTGTAGGTTTTTAATTGGGGGAGGACAAATTTTGTATGTGTTTCAAGGATACGTTGCTAAAAATCCCGGGTGGTCACCCATCCGGGAACTAGCAACTAGCAACTCCGCAGTTGAGTGCACCAAGCCACATATTGTTTATTATGATTATTATTAGCTTACATAAATATTACGTTTTAAGATTATATAGCACTATGCATTTCTATTTTTTTAAGATAAGAAATTATGTTGAGGAGGTATGAAAATGGACCAATTACTTCTTACAGATTGTCTGTAATGTTAGAGTTATAATGCATTCAAATTGTAATTTTCTGATATGGATTATTATCCTTTTTCCTTGCCTATTTATTTCATACATGATTATTTTTATCATATATCTTTGAGATTATTCTACAATGTTTGTTAAAATAATATTTTTTCTTCCTTCCAAATTATACGATATACCTACTCTATTAAACATTGTAGATTTTATAAAATAATTGTTATTTTTCAGCAATTCATACAGATGTCAAATAGAGTGTAAATACCTTCAAGATGAAATATACACTGTGTACAGAAGAAAATAATTTCCAAAATGCTTTATTTTTTCAGTATCCACAACTGATCTCAAAATATATACCAAGAAATCTATTCAATATCCATTATATAAGAAAATAGAAAAAATATACTCAAATTAAATTTGTACTGTTTTTTTATTTCCTCTTTCAACACTTAAAATCAAGTTGTCACTTGCCAATATTATTAGATTTTATAGCAGTTATGAGGTATAAACATTTTGTAAACGGATTTTCTATTTTTTTCTTATTACGTAAATAGTAAATAATATATTGCCTAATTACCGTTTCACTTATTTTCTATAAATTATAGTAATTATTATATCAGAGCAATCGGGAATTTCGGCTCAACAATAATGTTAATGTAATGAAGATAATATTTTTAACTTAATATACCAACGTTATAACTTAAAATAAATTAAACTAACTAGGTACCTACCTATCTATTATTAATGTATATTTTTTAGAACTATTGAAATAAGACGTGCGATTTTAAAGCAATCAAGGTATTAATAAGTTATAATGTTAAAACATTCTCAAATGTAATTTACTGTATTTTCTGGAATCGGACTTTTGATAAAATTAAACTTGTCCATGTGCTTATCCTCCGTTAAAATCTACAGGGATTTATTTATCCAAATTGATGCATCCGCTGTTATTTCTAAACACGAGGTCTTTCACTGATTTAAACAGATTTCACGACTTAAACATAGCAAAACTTAGTACCATTTTGCTTCGAGTGGCAATATTAAAATACCAGCAAGTTCAAATTGGCATGTTTCAATACATTTTTACGAAATTCATTACAATCATCAAAAAAGGTAAGTTATTTTATTGTTAAAAATTCATACATTTTAGATTCTGAGCGATGAATGTATTGATTTTACAATGATGTGTGTTTTTTTTATATTTTTACTTTTTTTTGTGCCTGTCATCATCGCCTTTTAGGACAATAAATTTGCTTCGATTTTCTTCAACAACATCTTTTCTGATAGGAAAGTGAATATAGTTGGTACTTTGAGGGGTAGATAAGTAAATATTTTCCAGTAGTTTTCAAAAGCGCCGTGAAAAATAAAGGAAAAAGGGAAATTTCTACGCAAAATCGATTTTGGTTTTTCGTGTAGCTCTAAAACAAATGACCTTAGATACATGAAATGTTAACTGAACGTGTTGACTAAACATATAAGCATTTTCTACACACCATAACATTTTTAACCGGTTATGTGTGAAAATTCACGTTTTTCCTTCCCCTCCCCCCGATGCTTTTGAAAACCTATATACTCCTCTACGCTTTGCATTATAATTTATAACATTACACCATAATGTACTGTTTATATACTTTTCAACTGTTGATTTTGTCTAACTACTGTTATTACACATTTATAATATATTATTTCTCTATTCTTATAAATTAATCGATCGATTGTTAGTACTATGGTTATCTACACGTGTAGATAACCATGGTTAGTACTAATCTTAATCATCGGACCACGTCCATTTGAAATTAAAACTACGGATACGTAGAGACGCCACATCGACGCGGCCGCAGCAGTCTTATATTATTATTATTATTATCAAACTGAACAATAATAATAATAATACTAGCTGATGCCTGATTCCGTGTACTTCGTTGCCCGTTAAATGTATCAACTCTATATGACTCAAACTTTGTTCAATTCGTTATTTAATATTCGGCGTGTGGTTTTCAAAATTTATCTTAACTTTTCAGTTGCCCCGAATAAAAATTCTGATTCGCAGCAGTACATTATCAAGTAGGTTTGTACGTAAGTGTATATTTAACTCTAAAGTATCAAAGTTATACCAAGTTTGTCGTTTTTACTTAATTCCACCTACAGTAGATTAATATAATCAATTTATACAAAATCTTATCCTAACTTAACCCTACTAAAATCTGATGAATAAAAAAAAACAAATTTAACCCTTTGTAAATTAACCTATCTTCTTCCCAAAGGTCTAATCTACAAACAAACATTACTATATATATATAATATTATATATATCTAACTATATAAATACACAGACTATAACTATACAGACTAAACTCTGGAACTACTTATCAGATCGTCTTGCATATTATATATATATATATATATATATATATATATGTAATATGTATATTGACAAAAGATAATAATACAAATCAACAAACATGCCCGATCAACCAATAGCAATCAATATATTATAAACCGGAGGATTTTCCTAAAATTTTCTTTCATATAAACATTCTCCCGTGAAATACTGTTACTTAAAAAAAAAAAAATCAAGAAGATCTGATCAGTGCCAGTGTAGGGGAGGACAAATGGGACATATGTCCAGGGCCCCGCGATTTTTGATTATCAACTTAATACCGAGAAACTCATTGACATTTTGTGTTAAAAAATTATAAATCTATAAATTTATTGTTCTTTACTACACATGTATAATATTAATATTATTTCTATCATCAGTTATTTGGAAAATGATATCTAAATTTAGCCATAGTACAAAGTTAATCGTTCTCGATACGATGACGAACGAAGGAGTAATATTTTGAGGATACTCGAAGATTGTACGAGTATATACTATAATTAATAGTATAAATATTTATTATCTCAATAGTTATTGTTTTTTCTGTTCTTTGTTTGGAAAAGCTTTCCACGTATTGTATAACATAATATAAAAAAAAAGGATAAGAATAACCTGATATTATTATTTTTAATGTTTAAAATTCAAATAAAAACAGCATTAAATTTAAAAAATCCTGATTTAAAAAAAAACCAGAAATTTTCCCTTATCTGGGCACCTTTTACCGTTGTTCTATGCTTTTACCTATGTCCAGGTAACGCCGGCACTCTATCTGATAAGTGGTTCCAGAGTTTAACCTGTACAGAGATTTTAATTTCAAATTTTTATAGTTATTCCATTTTAAATGTATATTAACAGAGTTGATCAAACATGGTTTTGTTTAAAACGTTTAAAACAAATGATTTAAATAACATAAAAAAAACAGAAAATCATCATTTATGTGCATATAACTTATTATTTGTAAGTTCATACTGGCAGCTTCTATTTATTTTTTTTTATTTCATAAACAATTTTAAAATTTATAAAATGTATAATGATAATTTTACTTATTTAAATTACTAACACTTCAATGGTTACCTATATAATATATTACTTCTGTAGTTCTGTAGATAATATATTTATTAATTAGGTATTTATTTATTTGTTTAAATTACATACCAATAAATAACATAACAATTACTAATTAGTAATTAGTAATTAGTTGTACTCTAACATAAATAAAAAAAAATATATATAAATTAATATCAACTTGATAGGTAACATAATATTTAAATATCACAATTGTCTTGATAGTTAATTGCATATCTTAGTCCGTGGCGCAAACCCGCCCAAAATTGAAAATAGTAAATACAGTAATCAGTATTCTTTATCACGATGTAGATAACAGATCAGTTCTTTATCATCAATCATTATCAAAATATTCAAAAACGATTTTTAAGTGTAAAACCGATAGCCGTGGTTAAATTACACGTCAAATTATAAAAAAATATGATATTAAATTATTAAATAAATGATTTTTTTTTTTAAATAAATTACATATTTTGTTTTGAACTCGATTAAATCATGTTTTAAACATGTTTAAAACAGCTGAAAAAATCATTTAAAAAAACATGTTTTAAACAAAAAAATCATGTTTTAAACGATTAAAACAATTTTTTGATTTTTTTAAAAAAATCATGTTTTTAATCAACTCTGAATTATTAATAATAATAATTTTAATGAGCCTTCTCTACTGTACGTTAAATGACGAAATCGAAAATAGTTAAGTTTTTATTCAACGACGACGATGCCGATAACGAAGTGCACAATGCCGCGGAATAAAATATAATAAATGTACATCGCAGTCGCCGACGACGACCATGCTACAGTAGACGTTGAAGTAGAGGGGGTTATACCGGCGGCGGCAGGCGGCGTCGTCAACGAATGCCGCTATGTAACATACGGCAAACTTAATACTTCTAATAACTATTTAAATAATTAATTTTTCGGAACTTTCTCTTTTGATGGATCATCTGCACACCGAGTGCTTGCGTTGGAAAAAGAAATCATGAAAATCGGTCCAGTAGAACTTCAGATATAACTGTCATAAGAAATCGCCTCACGTTTTAATATAATATATAATATAAAGATTGTTGGTCTGTGGGTTCATCTGGTTCATCGGGTTGGTAAAAACGCTACTAAACGTACGAACTAATCGTACGATGTAAAACGTAATAATAAGGTGCCGGAGTAGCAGGGACTCATGTTCTAATCGTCACTTTTCTTCAATTTCGGCGGCGGCGGCAGCTCGGCGGCTGTTGCAACGACGCGCGGCAGCAGTAGCTACTAGCTACCGCTCAACGGCAATCACGGTCATAGCATACGTTCCTGATACATTATGGAAAATATCATCGCCTGCATAATTATTCTTACAACTAATAAACGCTTCGTTTTTAGCAAATATATCATCCAAATATAACTCTTATTAAATCACCTTAGATGCGATAAAAAAATGAATAGTTTAATTTGTATAGGTACCAATATAAAAATTCACCGAAATCACTGAGGAAATAAATTTGCCAAAATGCAAATATAATTCAATAGGTAGATTAACCAATGATTTATGATTATATAATCAATGTTACCAAGTTCTAGTTACTACCAATGTATGCTTAACATTTTGATTTGACTAGGTGATTAAAAAACTAGTATAGCTAACAAATGCTTACACTTTTGTAATCGCTTATCACCTCTAGTTATTAGTAATTTATAACAATATTATAAAATTATTTTATTATGCTGTAATAGATTAGGTAATTTATTTAGATTGGAATTTAACTGTTTAACTTAAGTCTTAAACTGTTTATGAATTACGATGAAAAACTATTTAGAGCGAAGAATTAAGACGATATTATGTTGACAAAATAATTTACGATTTTTACAAATTCTGTCCTGATTATAAAAAAGTACGGACATTTTTAAAAGTACCAACTATATCCAATTGGTTACTTAAAACCACCTTCAAAGTTTAAAATCAAATCTTTCTACTAGTTCAGACACAAAAAAATAAAATATATTAGAGTACATAATATGAACAATATAGCAATATAGTTTATTGTATAATATAATTAATAGTATGTTATATGTTACTATCTTAAAATTAGTTTCGTTTTTGGTCATTTTTTAAATAAATATTTTCCCAATCCACCACATTGCCTCAACCAACAATGAAAATATTGTATTAAAGATATTTCATAAAAATTAAACGCAGGTGCGTGAGTGATAATTTAAAAATCCGTAACGATTAATATTAAAGAAATCAGGTAAGTGTGTGACGTGACTCTGCCGTACAGTAGGTTGCAAATGGATGACTGTAATATATTATGGTGTTAAATTTGAAATTCAATGATATGATATTATTTTATACGAAAAACGATTTCGAGAGGAGACGGTTTTGTCAGCCTAAAATATTTTATATTATGTTTATATTGTAGTTATTAATACAGTATAGCCGGTTCAGTTGAATTATTATTTGTTTATTATCATTAATTGTATATAAAAATATACTTTAGTAAGTACCCACAAATAATATTTTATAAATATAACACAAAACTAAATAATCGTTCTACTTCGTTTAAAATTTTAAATATCTAATTTCGTCCAAATTTTGAACATAAAATAAAAAAAGCGGGTAAGTGGATGTCGCTCTGCTGTACAGTAGGTTACACGTGGGTCAATGTATAATGGTTTGTATTAAACTTGAATTCAATGATAATTTAATATCATTATATAAAATATTCTGAGCGGAGACGGTTTATTATTATTTATTATAGCCTGTAGGTTGAATTAATATTATAATATTATTATTTTTTATTCGTTTCTATGGTGATAATGATAAACCAATTGTTAGAAATTAAAATCCCATTTTTATAGTGGTTTTTAGTAATTTGTCAGTGGTTTTTCCCTTGCCATTAAATAACTATTGAGAAAAATCGAAAAATGACCTCTTTAAAGTACCATCTTGATCCAATTTGCTAAACGATAAGATACTATATTATGTTGAAATCAAAATACTCCTTCTGGTAGAAATTTTGCGTTCAGAATAAAAAAAAATTTAAATAAATAAACACCATTGTAAAACCAGTAGCTTCCTGGCTCCGCTCATAATCTAAAATAACTATAATTAAAATGGATCTGTCATTATTACAATTAGTAAAATATATATTGTTATAATAATTAAATTAATTAAAAAATACTTTTTAATGTGTTAATTGAAAAAATTAAATAATATAAAAATAATATATACATAAAAGTTTAAGAGTAATAATAAAATAATGAACCTACCTTTATAATTTATACAAATAGTTCTATAAACAGACTGATGTATATTAATTAATTCATTTGAAATTCTATATTTTTCCCCAGACTATGCAATGGTCAAGTTTTTGGTAAAAATTCGTGTTTGTGTGACATAAGCGCTTCTAGATATTTTCCACTTCTATGAAAATTTATGAATCAAAATTAATAAATTATAATTAATATGTATTAATAAGTAACCATTAATCAATACTAATATTGAGTAATTTATAAATAATAAAAAATGTTTGATTATTGGGATAATCTCTGGAACTTATTAACCGATTTTAAAAACTAGTTTACTATTGGAAAGCAATACTGTCCCAAGGATCTATAGGCTATATTTTATCTCGATAAGTGACCCTTAATTTTTAGATTCTGAGAGGAGTGATGAATGTATTGATTTACAATAATGTGTTGTTTTTTTTTTTTTAATTTTTTAATTTTTAAATTTTAAATTCTGTAATCAACATATATTACAGTAAGAGTGCTTAGATTTTCTTCAACAGTATCTTCTCTGATAGGAAAGTGAATCTAGTTGGTAATTTGGTTCAAAAGTAAAAAATTTCACAGTAAGTTTTCAAAAACGCCATGGAAAAACAAAAGAAAAATTAAGGAAAAACCGACATTTTCAAGCAAAATCCATCTTGGGCTAAATCAATTTTGGTTTTTGGTGGTAAACTCAAAAGAAATTACCGGTGGATACATGAAAATATCACTGAATGCTCATATTGCATTTTCTATACAACCATAAACGTTTTGAAAATTATTTTGACTTGTTAGCGAGTTGGACATTTTAAATTGTCAAATTTTTGTTTCCTATAATATCCTGTAATATATTTTTGACAAAATTCGTGAAAATGTAAAACAAGCTGGTGATATAGTGATACAAGAGCTGTTGAAAAAGTTAAATACACATTTTTTTCATAAGTTCAAAATTGACAAATACGTAGATTCCGATATGCAAATATATTGAATTAAAATTCATAAAATTTCGAATCTATTTTTTCCCCAGACTATGCAATGGTCAAGTTTTTTGGTAAAAATTCGTGTTTGTGTGACATAAGCGCTTCTAGATATTTTCCACTTCTATGAAAATTTATGAATCAAAATTAATAAATTATAATTAATATGTATTAATAAGTAACCATTAATCAATACTAATATTGAGTAATTTATAAATAATAAAAAAATGTTGATTATTGGGCTAATCTCTGGAACTTATTAACCGATTTTAAAAACTAGTTTACTATTGGAAAGCAATACTGTCCCAAGGATCTATAGGCTATATTTTATCTCGATAAGTGACCCTTAATTTTTAGATTCTGAGAGGAGTGATGAATGTATTGATTTACAATAATGTGTTGTTTTTTTTTTTTTAATTTTTTAATTTTTAAATTTTAAATTCTGTAATCAACATATATTACAGTAAGAGTGCTTAGATTTTCTTCAACAGTATCTTCTCTGATAGGAAAGTGAATCTAGTTGGTAATTTGGTTCAAAAGTAAAAATTTCACAGTAGTTTTCAAAAACGCCATGAAAAACAAAAGAAAAATTAAGGAAAAACCGACATTTTCAAGCAAAATCCATCTTGGGCTAAATTAATTTTGGTTTTTGGTGTAACTCAAAAAGAAATTACCGTGGATACATGAAAATATCACTGAATGCTCATATTTGCATTTTCTATACACCATAACGTTTTGAAAATATTTTGACTTGTTACGAGTTGGACATTTTAAATTTTCAAATTTTTTTTCCTATAATATCCTATAATATATTTTGACCAAAATTCGTGAAAATGTAAAACAAGGCTGTTGATATATTGATACAATAGCTGTTGAAAAAAGTTAAAAATACACATTTTTTTTTTTATAAGCATTTAAAGTTCAAATATTGACAAAATACGTAGAATTCACGGAAATATGCAAATTATATTGAATTAAAAATTCATAAAAATGTTTCTATTTAAATCTAAGATTTGAAAATGTTATACAAGATTCCTCATAAGTTTGCTTATCTTCATGATAAATGAAATGTCTACAAGTAAATGAAAATACATTTTTATGATCGTTTGAAGTTCATATTTTTATAAGATTGGATATTCTGATATTCACTCGATTTCTCATGTAGCAATTTTCTTATTTTGTTGTACTTCAAAAACGAATAAATGTAGATACATGTAAACTTTACGAATGGTCTGAATGCTTATATTTTCGTTTTCTACACACCATAAAATTTTGAAAATATTTTGACTTTTTTTTTAGTGGTTTTCGGACATTGTCAGTTTTCAATATACTTATATTGTTACAATATTAGTTGAAAAATATTAAAAATACATAGGCACTTTTTTTTTTTTTAAAGTATATAAAGTTCAAATTTTTACAAACTGTATCAAATTTAAAATGTAATACTTATTTGTAGTTAAAAATGTATAAAATGTTCAACTTGTATATCTAAGAACTGAAAATTTAAATCATGGTTCCACGTAAATAGGTTATATAATATATAAGTTTTCTTATTCACAATCATATCATCAACTATAGGTACTTACTACTTAGTAATATCATAAGCGGTATTATATCATTGAACTCAAGCTTAACACCATACAGCGATTGCAGAGTGACCTACTCAATAATGAGGTACACTCAATAATCAACATTTACTATAAATACATCGGAACGACTTCCCCAGTTTTCTATTTACCGAACTATTTCCAACATTTTTAAAGTATAAGCTCCCAACGATTGAAATGTAGCAATACCTCTGGGACTTCCAAAAACATATTTTGCAAACTGAAATACGACATTATGACAGGTTTGAAACCCAACGAGGGGGATGCAAGGGCTTTGCAGTTAACGCCATGACGTTGCAAAGCGAATTTTACGTTTCTACCGGTCATCGTCCACATTGAAAGGAACGACACGATATTGGGTCCCGTGGGTGTTCTACTGGTACAACAATAGACGTTAAGGGGACAGCTCAAATCGTTATTGTTCCACACGAATTATTATTATTCCGTATCTACAAATCAGGGCTCAAGCTTATTCTCAGTAATTGGTCAGACTCGAGTCCAGCGGCCGGATACCAAACGCAACCGCTTAGAGGTAAGATCGGTACAAATATCGTTTGGCCTTCATATGCAGTGTCCGTCTTATGAGGCACTCAGTGTACATAAATACTAAATCGCAAATCGACTGTGAATGATACAACATTATCAGGAAAACGACGATGGTATACCTAGGTCAGAACCGGATGCAATCCAATGAAAACGCCTCGACGTCCACTCGTATATTATAATATTATGTATACCTATAACATACTTTTGTCTCACGGTTCGACCACCTTAAGATTCTTCGCCAGATCTTTACCCGCCGCGTATTAATTCGATTAAGTTTCCTTCAATCGTCCAATTTAATTATCTTAACATTTAGGGTACCTATTGGATACGATGGACAAGCTACTTATGTGTACTTTAAAGTACTTCCTGTGTGGAGTGCGAGCCACTCTTGGGAAAGCGTACATTCCATAAGTGTATTGCCTTTTTTAATTTAAGAACAATTAGTGGGAGTAGCTTTCAGTGCTATTTCGTATGCAACCATACCTGTAGTACGGTAATTGTTGGGTAGCGTCGAAACAACGTTAAACAATATTACACTAATCGGCGAATCTGTTGTGTATCAAAAATCGTTCGCCACTCGAACAATATTATTTAATGGGTTTTTTTTTAAATAACCATAAATACACTTAGAGTACAAATCATAGGTAATTTACTTGGGGTGTTTTTCTTTTCATTTAATTTAAAATATAGCACTCAACTTTTGAAGTGTGACGTTAGATGTACATACTCGTATTATAGTGATGTACGTGGAAAATACACTATGTAGTCATATAATATAGTGTTAAAAACACTGCGATATTTGTTCATGATGAGTTGTAGCCCGGTGATAGAGTTTTAAATAAATTAACTTTGCTTGCTGACCTTTGAAAATAACAAATTGTAGAACTTTTAAATGAAACTCCTGATAAATTATTGAAAAAAATAAATAGATTATTTTCAATTTTCAAAACTGTTTAAAAGTATTATATATTTTGTGTACCAGATAATTTGTTACTATTTCACTTAAAGTACCATGTACTAAGTACTTAGGTCGGTCTAACACGATCGACAAGTCAGGATAACCGACCGTCTGCCCTCCCCCCTGTCTGATTGCTCTGGTCTCACTCTCCACTAGGTAGGTAAATTAATTACGTTTCCGATAGAAATAAATATTGTAAGACATTTTTTTCTTTCGATATAATCTAAGTTTAATGTTAATATAGTCACCATACTATATGTATACGACTTAATTCCCTAACCTTAATTCCCTAACCAACTTTATTTTTATTTCTTATTGATATTGGACAAAAATTAACCACTAAACGGTTACAATTTTCAATCTCTATATTGAGTAGTATCTAAGATCTTATCACTAAAACATGCCTGAACAATATTACATTCAAAAGTTGAGAATCCATCTAGGTGGTTATAACGAAAATGGTTTAGATATAGAAACTTGAAGAAGGGGGTGAGGCTACATGTCCAAAACCTTTAAAAAAACAACTATATAAACTACAAATTCGATGCATCTATTTTTGGTAATTGCAAACTTATATAATTTAATGCATCAGATTCACTTGAAATATCTTCTATATTTTTGTATTGAATACTATTTTAAATAATTTTCGTTTTTATTCTTTGAGTAGCGGTTAAGCACTTTAAATAATTTTTCAAATGCCTACCCATGTTAGTCTTAAGTACCTACCCATTCAATATACTTTCTTTATTATTTTAATTGAATATTTAACACTTGTACAATATTTGCATATTTATATTTACGTTTATATTTATATTATTAGTATTACCCTCTAAATTCTGTATAATTATCAGTTGCCACTGACTTATTCACAACTTGATATCCACAATGGAATTTGTAGAAAAAAAAATTGTCGCTATTTAATACGTGCTCAAGTATCTGCGTAATATGTATTAATGTACATATGTACCTATCTAATCGTGGTTTCTATAAAAATAGGTTAACGATGAGAAAAATTAATTTACTTTATATACACTTTGATAACAGCTAGGTATAGTTTTCTTGTTTATTTCAGTAATTATTAATAAATACAAACTATTTTCCAATATTAGGAAGTGTTTCAATATTTAATGTTCATAATATCATTTTTTTTTCTAATAGTTAGTTTTTTCTAGAAAACTTCATGTCTGGCGGGGGCATGACCCTTAGTCTCCCTCCCCCTACTACTGTTTCACAAAACACATGATTTATTCACGAGTAAAAAAAACTTCCACTATAAGAGTCAAAAGTATACTCAAACAACCAATCCTATTTAATTTTAAACTGAAAATACGTTCACTTAAAATCTAAGTCTTAGATTGATCCCTATAAAAACAATTTTTTATGTGTAAATTATAATCAACAATTTTGCAACTGAACTAAATTAATTTTCCCATGAGTTAAAACGTATTTAAAAAAAATAACAATTATATATTATAATACTATTTGATATATCGATTTATATGTAACCTCAAAATCACAAGTTAATCAATCGAAATCTAAAAATTGTTAAAATTAATACATTCAACATTGCTTGAAATTAATCCAAAACATAATTTTAAGTTCATATATAGGTGTAATATTTAATAAGTGTGCGTAAACCATGGGAAAATCAATTTAAATCATCGAAAAAATAAAAACTAAAAAACAAATCTATTACCTTGGTACCCAAATTACTTCGTCGCTAGACCAAATTATTGTTTTACATTATTTAGGCACTAAAATATAATTTTGGTTCAAACTTTTGTACTGTCATTCTTAATCAAAAATAAAAGTAAATTATGAACACAAATTTTTATCTTTCTATAAATAGTAAATTCTACTAACATTTTATAAATATTATGATGCAGTTGTCACAGAAATATGCAATAATTGGCAAAACAAATTTCGATTCGAGATTTTACGCTGTAGAAAGTATTCAGATATTGAGAGGAATTATTAATTAAATAGCGTGCTCCAACCATTTTGTATAATATTTTAGTACCGTTTTCATAGCAATCAGACAGTTGTTACAGCAATTATAAATATTTTTCACGATGTTTATCACATGTACGAAATATTAATCGCATTAATTGTTTCCCCGAGCAATTAAATATTTTACTATTTACATAAGCTTAAGAAATACCCACGCAAAAAGATTTTTTTTTTTTTTTTTGAATAAATGTTCAAACGTTTACGTACAATTTTAATAGTTTTAAAATAATATGTTTTCCTGTTTTTTTGAGAAGAACAATTTCTGTAACTTTTCAACGTTTAGTAACTAATTTCAACATTTTATTTGAGCGGAGAAAATATGATTTGATATTGAATAAAGGGAAATCCGACGCACAGGAATGTTCTTTCTCATACATATTCGTATTGTTTGTTCAGTCGTATTCCAATAGCCCGGTAAACGTGATGTTCCGGTTTGGTAGGGATTTATTTTATTTTTAAAATATAACACGTGAGTATGTGTATATTGGAATTTATTTTTCTTGTTAACGCCTCCATCGATATAGATGACAGTTGATGAGAGAGTTGCCGACATTTATTATTTTTCTATAATATAATCTCACAGGTAAATAAGGCTGTATTATTATCGTATAATTATTCATTGGTCTTAGGTACGTAATTAGCCAGAAAGTGTTATAATATTATTACATTTAGCATATTTCCTATGGGAGATTTTTAATGCAAAACAAAATAACAAAATGTTATCTATCGTGTAAATTTTGAATTCTACTGAAAACAGCGATAATGGCAGGAATTGCATATTATCCTTCGGGTGACCTGTAAGTTTTAACATAACTACCCGTAGGAAGCTCATGGAAGTACGAACGAAAATATTCATGGTATTATAGGATAGTCACAAAACAGTGAATTTCAATGGGATTTTCTAAAAAAATATACCAGAAAGTATTACTTCATAGAACTGCAATATAATTTTTATATAATATACTAATAATTATATATTATAAACGTGCAACTCGTCATTTATTTATAACTATAGCGGACGGATAATACTATACCTAATATAGGTACAATAACGTTTTATCTCTAACTTTCAACTTATATAAAATTAAAATTATTCTTCCTCGAAAATTCGACGTCATCTTTATAACTAGGTATACTCATAACACATAGTTAATTTTGTGTTATACTATTATTTATTTTTCTAAATATGTTTCTTAAAAAATGCCTCCTAAAATGCGATTTATAAAATATGACATATTAATAGAACATTGTTCTCATTAATCTTCTATAAGATTATGAATGCTGGTAAATTTAAAAAAACAAAAACTGGACTCCATATGTCAATAAAAGAATACCAACTTTTATATGTTAAAATATGCATAGATACCTATATTATTATAATTAATTCACAGATACATTTAAGCCAACGGAAATATTTAAAATGTTTTTAATATTATTGTTATCATATTGTTTTGTAATAATTTGTTGTTTTTAATACATCTATTAAACATACATAATTATTTCAGTTTAACATTCGGAACTAAGCATTTAATTTTAAACGAATATTATGGAATTCAGTTGAATTCAAACTTAAGTAATCAGTAATAAACATGTTTTTTAACAAAACAAAATATTTATGAAATCCGCATTTTTCTAGTTATATTTTTTTTTCGCATCAGCATAAAATTGTTTTAAAAGTCTCAGATACAATACTCAAGACGAGTATTGTATCTATTATATTTTTCAATTATTTAATGACATTTATTTATTTACAAAAGTTTCTGTGTACTAATGGCTGATTAATATTCCATTTTTGCAAAACCTCTGTTGTTATATTGGAACTCGTGTTTCATTAGTGGCTGGAAGTGGTTTTATACGAAATAGCGGTTTCGTACATAAAGATGGTAATAACCTTTTGTGGTAGTTGCCAGTTAGGACGTTAGTTTTAGTTAATTAAGTTTGAAACACAGTAGGTAGAATATTTTTAGCTTTATTAATCACATATTTACGAAATTATAGGAAGTTAAATTTATAGTGATTGGCACCTCCCGTTGGGCGTTAGAACAAATAAAATCGAGCTTCACAGATGAAAAAAGTTTGCACCGCCATGAATTAGGTAGGTAGTAAATTACATTTAATATAACATGACCTAAAACTTTTTAGCTTAATGCTGTCATTGGCAGACAACATGTTTTGTTGTTTCAATGACATAATATTATTGGAAAAATACTAATAAAATTATACTATTTTAAACAATTATTTTTATACAGTAGAATTGATGAGACAGTGTTACGGCGGGAAGGTGTACGGTATACCTATATAATATTGTTATCGATAAAACCTGTATAATATCATAATCTATAATCTATAATATATCATTATTAATATTAGGTATGTGATCGTGTTGCGTGTGTTCAGCAGTCGTCACTATCGTTCAGCTGTCGGCTCGGCACAAAATATACATAGTAAAATAAAATAAAATATATACACTCCATTATTATATAAATTCTAGTTTTTTTTTTTTTTTTTGTCAAATAATTTTATCGAAAAACAGTTCATATCAGAGAAGTATATCCATTTATTGAAAATGGTTTTACTGGAATATATTTTTCAGTTTTTGATAAACTCGATAACGAAAATTCAAATATTTAAATATTAGAACGTAGATTAGTCAACAGTAAAAACAGCTGCTACCCACAAACATGCACTGAGTGACTATGGAATTCAAATATAATAATATAAACATTCCCACTTTTATGAGCTAAGGTTTTGCACAGGACTTGGAACTAACTTTGAGAAATCCAGTACCTAGTCAGCTGAATTATTATTTTAAAGCTACACAATTATAATTTATAATACGCATTATATTTAAATATTATATATTGTTTACTTCCTACTAAGATGACAACATTTTAAATTGTCTCAAGGTTAAATGAGTTTAATTGTATTATTCAACTTAATTATGTATATTTACTACGCAAATCAATATAAATACCTTACTAAAATTAAAATAATTTTTTTTTAATTATATTTAAATCTATTACAAAATAATTTATTACATTTGTCAACACAAAAAAATTGTATTAACAATTCAAACTTTTCATATCCGGGTATGCCATATCATTATGGCTATGCTGTACCTATACAACCTCTTTCTCGGTGAATCTGTTAACAAAAGTATACTGTTTCGTAGCATTGGTATTTACTTTAAATTAAGACGACAGCCAATGTAATAATACTATAATGATGATAATAGAATCCAACACTCGAGAATTCCAAAAGTAAATAAAAAATGAGTATTTATTTATTTCACTAAACAATTACGTGTCTGCCTATTATACATATTATATACATATCACATCCAATTTTGTAATTGTTAGCCACGCAATAGTTGCTTACTTTTGAGATTTCAATTAAAAACAGCAGCTAGAAAAATCAAAAACAAATTGCTTTAGTTATTGTTGCCATAAATTATTCAACATTCAAAACTGCTAGGAGTATTTATTGAAAAATGGAGTTCGTGACTTTTTGGTTTGACACCAATTATACAGTCGGCGCAAAAAAGTTAGTTTATACTTGACCCGGTCAGATTTAAATCCAAACTTACTAGATCAACAACACTTGAATCAAAAAAAGTCTGATGATTACGAAAGTTAACTCATTATAGTTGGTCGAGTTTATAATGAGCTTTCTTTCCATCATCGTGTGAAGAAAATTACAAAACAACAAATCTGTAGACTTATATAAAACAATCGTTTATACGAAAAATGAATGCTTACACAAAAGAAATGTCATACAACCCAAGCAATGTTGTTTGAACTGAATTAAAATAATTGTTAACGCACCAAATTTTCTACCAGCTTCTATTCCCCAGCGTAATTTCATTCCCGCCCGTTGTTTGTTGCTCAACATTAAGAGTTTAGAAAGCTATTTCAGCCCCAATCGTATAATTATTATTCTGTTTATCTGCTAATATATACAAACAAATGCATTCGTAATACACAATATGATATTTTGAAACGTTAATATATATGAAGAGTTCTTAAATAAAAAAATATCAAATTTGTTAATAATGTATGATAATATTATACCCAGTTATGAAAAACTATAAATAGTTGAAATTATAATTTAGCGTTATGTTATCATATTATATTATCATCGTATGATAAAAAATCATTAAAGGTTTATCTTAATGATAGTCTTCAGATGAATACTATTGATATTATTATTCACTTTAAAAACATGCTATACCTAGTAAGATTTTGATTGTTTTAAGGATAAATAATTAGGTACTTTTTAGAGTTACGATTCCGGTATGCAAACGAAATATTTATAACTGTCCAAGCACTTTTAAATATATTTATCTCAATCTATGGAGGTAATTCTACTATATTAATTATACCTATTTAATTGTATACCAACCTACAATTTTCATTTGTATTGGCTAATAATCTATGAAGAAATCGAAATGAATAGGTAATTAGATTAAATACGATTATTCAAATCAAATTATAATATAAGAAAATCTATAAATTATTTACTTTATTAAACCCTAAGTTTAAATTAGTACGGTTCTTATTACGACACAAGATCCACATCGCTTGTAAATAATATCCAAAAAATGGATTCATTAGAACCGTACAATAATACTCCCACCTTATTCTTTGGAGATCCAAAATCAAGAAATATGATATGAAGCTGCATAAAATCAAACCAAAATTAACATTAACTGTTTGAATTCACGTCCAAGCTAAGCACCATGATCTACCATGTACCTCGTCCAACCTACTGGCTACTACCGAACATGAATAACTCTCAGACATATTAGACATTATCCTAGTCTCAAACTTATTTATCACGCCTCAACCAAAAAGTCTGGCATTTTACTCAGATCACTTCCCCATATTAAAAACCAAGTACCCAAGCTGAAACAAACATTAAAGTTCCAAAACTAATTGAATGGGAAATCTTAAAAAAAAAACATCAATCAACCAAACAGAGACTATAGGTGCCTACTACTAACAATAAAAGAGATAGGTAACATATATAGCTCTACAATGAAAATATATTTAATCATCTATAATATATAGATTCTATATAAACTCAGGCATCCATGATCTGTCATAGAACCAACTTTTTTTAACATTACTGTCGTGATACACCAACAACAAATCACTGCCAGATATCAATATTAGCAGTTGAAACCATAATTTTAACACAAAACCAAATCTTAGAATTTCCAAATGCAAAAATGATAATTCATAATTGTGGTTCTCAAATGGAAATTCACCCTGAATCCCAACAACAATATACACAAGATATTCATCTAAAGAAAATTCATAGATCCAATCTTAGTACAAATTAATGTGTATTTGTATTTTTTGTAAAATTATAACATTGTAAAATATTTAGTTTGTTGGAACAGTTAATTAAATGAACAAAAAAATAAAATGAAAGAAAATAATTTGATGATATGTATACCGTTTGTACATCTTGAAGACATTTAACAAACTTTCGATAAAAATTTAAAATATATTATAAATGCTTGAAAACAGTCTCACCTTGATATTCATTAATCATTAAACGTTCTTGAATATTCAAGAAGTTTATCTAAAACTTTTTAAGATATACAAAATAAAACAAAGTAATTTGATATGGTTTTGAAGCGAATTTTCAACGTAAACGAATGCATATTAAAATTCCATTGGTAATTTCTTTTTTAAATTAAAATAATTCCATGTGAATTAAACCTTATAAACTGTTCCTGATTAAATCGAACTATGAATAACCAATGTAAGTACATATTACGAACATGTATCGCTATATTTATTTGTATGGGAAATAAAGAAACTGCATAATATAAATTGTATTCTATACCCCAGTTGGGAAATTTCTCGTATAGGATTTAATAATAATTTTTATAAGATTAATATAAAAAGTAGTGGTTTTAAACAATTATCATTAGGTATCAATATTTAAAACTAAATTAAAGCATAACTGTGATAAATAATCAAATACCTAAATAACACATTAAAAATCAAATTAACACACCTACATAGATACAAAGAGATTTAAAAAATACTTCGTAGGTACATTATAACAATAAACAAAAACCTGTAATCTTAATTTGATGGAATTATTTTCTAAAATACTTACAATACGGATAGATAGTTAAAAATTGCAATAATTTTGGCAACTACAAAATGTGTATAATTAATATTATATTTAATATAATTCATTTAAATAAAATAAAAAAAATAATATCTGACGTCCCAGCACCCTTGTAAATCACAAACTCCATATTATTTTGATGATATACCAAACTAGCTTGTTCTTAATTATTAAGCTTTACAAATAAACCATTAAAATATTATATCATCATCATGCTACCCCGTTTCCCTAGGAAGTTATACCAAACGGTAATAAGTCATAAATGTTCTAACACAGTTTAGTAATTTTAAATTTTTCTATTGTAAGCTATTTCTCAAACGTCTGACATGATTGATAACTGTCAACTATGTTTACATTTTATTGTTATTTTCATTATTTAATAGATATAATATCAACGAATTTGAATTTAAACGAAACTAAAATTCAGAATCTTACTATAATTAAGTAGTAATGTAGTACAATGTATTATAATATTCTAGTATAGTAACAATTAATAATATAATATCGACAACTAGGAATAAAAATGTATTTTTTAATGAATTTATGTACCTACCTATAAATATATTACACAATTTATTATAGATAATATATTGATAACAGATATCATGATAATTGTCATGTGGGTTCGTGAACACATTATGTGTTAAGTAAACTTATGTGCAATCTCATGAAAATAAATCGATGTAGGACAATAACTATTCGAAAAATAAAATTAGTTGGTATACCTACCTTGTAAAATTAGCATAACTATTTTCGCCGGAAAATTCAAAATCAATGATTGAATAATGGACATAAAATTCTATTGTTTTAAAATCCTCTAAACTTTAAAACAAAATATACCGTATGCATGCTCGTTGTTTTCACCAGTGAGTAGGTATTAAATATTAATATATTTAATATTGTGACCTGTGATTGTCAGTAGTATTTGCAGCAATAGAAATCATTTAAAACGAATTGTAATCATCGAAATATCATGATACTGAATATTTTTAAGTTCATCATCAAATTTTCAACAATCTCAATTAGGATTATGACGTAACTTGGTCATTTATTTAAAAGATTTTGACAGTTTAGAGTTTTTCGGCATACATATTTAATGTATGTCAATCAAATTTTCAGTTTTTATATCTATTTGCTATTCAACAAATTTTTCAAACAAATAAAAAAAAACAAATATATCTACCTATAAAACAATTTAAATGTCAGAATATATGAAATTCTATCGCTTTGAATAGGGAATACGTTTTTTTTTTACATTTATAGATAAGAGGTTCATATTTAATTTAAAACTTATGAAATGCCATAAGTGCATTGATATAAATAATAAATATATTGTTTAACAATTCTTTATGCTCACAACTTATACGAATTATGATCGAGGATTGTAATTTGATAAATATAATCATATTTAGTAGGTATAAAAATTAAATTATTTGATAGTTACATTGCAACATTCGATTCTTCAAAAAATTCCAAAGATGAAATAAAATATGATAACAATTTGTACAGTAGCGTATTAGGGAAAAGCCTGCAGCAAAGGAAATTGCCCTGGGTATCACATTTTAATAAGAAGTTGCTTGAATAATTATCCTAGTTAATTTATCATGAGGAAACAGTCAAAAGATGATTAAACAAGTCAGTAATAATTTAGTGATTTGCATTGCCCATAGGCCAAAGCATTATAAATAACAATTACGATGATTGATAGTAATATATTCAGTAAAAAAAAATATGATGACTTAACTGGAAAATGTTATTATCTATAGATTAATTTTATTTCGGTAACTTGTTTTTTTTTCAACCAAATGATATTAATAGATTTTGATCTTAAGTGTTAAGCCAATCATTTATTAAAAATATTATATTGTCTTGTTTTAAAAACTACCCAAAATGATTTATAGCTGCACCAATAATATAAAGTCCTTCAAAAGATCTTTTATGGAGGATCAATATTATTATAGGTACATAAATATTTTGGTGTATAAAAAACTGTCGATTACAAATTGGAATAGATTGTTCAAAGTGTTTAAATTTCAAAATGTCTACATTTTCTATTATAAATTGTTTAAGCCACACTTTTGGTGGGTAGCTTAATATTTACGCACTATATATTTCGTTACTTTGGCCACTATAGGATTGCGTTGTATGATGACCTTTTAAACAAACGACAGTGGTTTTACACGTAGATACCAACTACCTACCAAGTAGGGTATCCGAAGGAACCTAATGCGTACTTTCGTATATGTTTCCCATGGGGCGATGATATGTAAGATACGGCAATTCCAGTTGTATCTATTAGACAGTAGATACTGCTGTTACAACATAATGTAATACAAATTCGATGAGAAGATACTCATTTATTTATTATAAAATAAACGATTTACGCTAAAAAAAAAACGATGGTAAATGTGTGCATGTATATAATAATATGTGTGGGCGCGTGTGTGTTCATACTTTATACAACCACACCCGATAAAAACAAGAACACTGGAAAAATCCAAAATCGATCAGGAAAAAAAGAAATATTTCAAAAAGAATAAAATACATTCGGTCAAGGACGGTATGTGCAGGGTCAACGACAGTGTGTTTATTGAAAACCCATTAAAACAACTCGCGCACAAATACCTATATAACAATAGGTTTTTGACATCCTTTATCATCGTGCATGCAATTCTCAACCGTCTACCTATAATATGTTCTCTAAACTAATCATTATAGAGCACAATAAATCACTGTATATTGGTTAATTAATCTTTACAAAATAATTTTGATCCCTGAAATTCTTGACCTAGGCACAAGTAGATACGAGTAAATATTAGAATCATTTTTTTTGTAAAATAAAAACCATTGACGTCTGTAATCATCGTACATCTAAAATGGATTTTTATCGCACTTAATAAAAATTACTCCAAAGATAATGTAGACGCATGTTTTAATGTTTTAATATAGATTTTACAAATTTATCAAAACAAAATTAATAATGATTTCAATGATATTCATTGATATTTTAAAAAATATAGCTATAAAATGTATATACAATTTTCAATTTTCATTTCAAATACATCAATAACTTATTTTTACCCCCCATAATATGAAAAAACATAAATTTAAAATGATTTTCAGAAAAAATGTTGGAAGTACCTATTTATATTTTATAAACAAATAATATTTTTTCTGAATAATTTACATTATTAACACCTACTGTGAATGTATATTATAAGGAACCTGTTTAGAAATCAAAACTTAATTAATAAATATGTCTTTTATAGTATATTATAAACGTTATTAGAATTTATAGCTGTTGTAACGTACACAAATATTTATATTTTAAGTCCTTAGTTAGTAAATATTACTACCTAAGTTAAGAATATTTCTTAGTTAACATATTATTATTTATCCAGGTTAAGCTATCATAAAAAATGAATAGGTAGGGCAGAATGAAAAGTGGGTCTATTGTGGTGTTTTGTTATTGTGAGCTTTGACCACAGCGGAAAGGCCAAAAATGTTTTTAAGTGAATAAATAATATATGTATTTTTATTTTTATTTTGTGTTTTTGTTTTATGCTCATAAAATGACGAATACGACAACCTAAAAAGTTTTTAAAAGTATAAATGTCAATGATATTACAATCAATTTAGCTTTTATTTTATTGTTTCTTTGAAGGTTTCTAAATATTATTTAAAACTTCTGAAAATTGTTTGATATACATCGGAAAGCTCAAAGCACCACTTAACTGATTCCAGTGTCTACCTACTTTCAAATCATATCTTACTAAAGTTTTAATTTTTTTAAACTACTATTATTATACTGAAAAAAAAACATGACTGCTAGTTACATTAATTTAATAAAATGTAAATGATAGGTAGCCTATTATGAAAAACACAGCTAACAATATTAAAGTGTAATTGTATTATTTTTTTTTTTTGTCCAAACATTTTGAAATGATCTATTGAGAGATAATTGTCGTCAAAAAAAAAATAATTTGGAATTTTATGATATCGTTTAGACCTACGTTTGTACTTAATAAATCATATAAGTCACCATTAAACATAGTATAGAACGTTGTGATATATTTAATATATTATTTAATGAATCAACCTGGAAAATTAAGACGTTTATTTAATCTAAGTATCATTGAACAATGTGTTGCATACTTTAATGTATTTAAAATATACATTTTCGGTAGAAAATAAATTCACACTATAAAAAATATACTTTCATTCAGAAGGTATCAGTCGTATGTATTATTCCATAATTATATTATAAATTTAAAATACACCACAACATTACAAATAATTATTTATCACTCAATTAAACTTTCCAACTAAAAAATGTATATAATTAAACTTTAGACATTATTGGACCCCTTTTTGGATATCAGATAATAAATTGAACTACATCCCATTTCATTGTGAAACCCTGACTTTCCTCCAGGGAGGTTTGTTACCTAAATCCAAAAACCAATTATTTGCGTATGTTTTGTTGGTTTCTATTTTTTTAAACGATTTTGATGAATAATGAAAAAAAAAAGTATTACTAGGTTTAACATAATCTGATAGGTTTAGTACTCAATATTAAAAATGCATAGTTGATATTTTAAAAATCAAATTAATTTTTTGATGCATTTAATCAGTTAGTTATATTAACTTTATCTGTCTATCAATCTCATTTGTTTTTCGTCCAAAATAATTATATCCATCTGTAATATCTTGTAAAATAATTATTTATTAAAAATCTTATTTTATTAAAAAACTACACATTTGTTCATATATAATATATGTATATATATATATATATGCTGATATCATCGTCTTTATATTTAATATCACTTTTATGTGTTGAACTGTTGAACAATATTATGACTTACAATATAATTGTGTCAATATTAGGTAGGTGCGTTGTTTAGTTGAACGGTAATGGGAAAATTACTTCATACTCGTTCCGTCAAATAAAGCCAAATCGGCATAATGTTCATACAATATTTGTATTGTTCTTACTCTTACTAGTCTTCAAACAAAAATAACACAATCAACTAGAACGATGTCGATAGTTTGGTAGCGTTTCCTTTTAAAATGGCAAACGCTTGTGACGCAATCGAGGGTCCCAGCCCCCAGGATCAGAACTCTACAGCCAAAGCTTACACATCGTAACTCAATTCGAAGAACTGTTATGGAATGACTTACCACGTTCGAAATAGTTATACGTTTTATACGTCTCACATGGGAATACGCAAACATCAGTATGTAAATATGATTGTAGGTGATTTTCAAAATTGTATTCCTGTACAGACTATTATCTACCACTCTTTCCAATGAAAACCGCTTTTTATCGTTGGACTAGTCAGGCACTTGCGCTAACAAAACACAGCTCAAGCCCGAATGACGATATATTATCATTATGATCGAAATAATATATTTACAGTTATTCAAGACAAACGGCCATGATATTAAGTGTAATGTAAAAACATTTTATGCTCGTATTAATGTATTTAATGGACTAATAGACTTTGACTGTTAGTTAGTAGACAATAAGTAATAACGGTGCATCAGAGAAAACAAATTATAAGGTTAGAAAAAAAATGTAATGCGTTAGGTAGTATTTTCAACTCAATTCTAGTATAATAATAAAAAAAAAAAATGCTATAGGGAAACAGTGATACTGATAACGACTGCAAGTCGCAGTCTAGTGAAATGGTTATTACAGTTTAGTCGGAATACTTTTATACCGGGAAATAAATAATAATACGAGTAGTTTAAGTGTAAATGATACTAGACTGAGTCGATGATAGTCCTAAAACCTTATATAAAACTATTTATTTTATATATTTTGTAATAACGATAATGGTCTTGTAATAATTTATTGTCAGTCACTCTATATTATATATTCATGAACATCTACATACAGCAAATAATATTCTTGGAAAATAAAATATTTTTCTTCAATTTTTGATCGAGAGTCTTCCACAATTTATAATTCATTAAATACTATGAAAACTTAAATAGACATGTAAAATATTCCATTGAAATAATAACTTTTTAAACAAAGTTTTTATGAAAAATTATTATCCAAACAATAAAGATTCTCGAAGCCAATATTTAACAACTTTATCGTGGCTTTTTGTAATATGAAACTGAAATTAAAATAATATATATATATATAATACAGTGTAATAGTGTATAGGTACTAAATTACACATTATAATATACTAAACAAAATGTATACCATAATTATTATAAGCTGTTACTCCTTAAACCATTAAAATACAATCAAGTAAATAATTCATTATGGGTACGATACTACCGTACCTATTAAAAACTAATTAATCAAATAATATATTAGAATGAAGTGTGTATAGTAAATAAAGTAAAAACAGAAATTCGACACCAAGAAAATCGTTGGGTAACAAATAAATACTTAATGATGAAAAATGTTACAGTAATAATGTTAATAATATTATAATATACGTATATTTCCACAAGAACCAACATATTTTGGATCAATAAAAACCTAATTGATACTAGCACTTGAAGTATGTAATAGGTATTATAAATTACAAAAAAGTTTATGTTTGTTCTTATTTTTTGCAAAATTAAATACAAAATAATTTTGAAAAATGCTTTGAAGTGTTGAAATGCTATTTTTTTGTCTGATGTGTGATAAAGTAAATCTTTGTAGCTAACACAAAACATTAAACTTTTAATATGGACAAGACACGAACAGAGCTAACTCCACTGTGTGCCTGTGAATATTTATATGAATATAACATACTTGTCATTTACGAATAGTTTTAATAAAATATGTATTATAAGTCTAACTCCTATAATGTATTAATATGTATACTAAAATAAGTTTTCGTGTAATTTTGAATAATTGGATCCATATGTGTTTAATATTAATATTCAGAAGCTAGTTAAATTTAAAACTTTTGCATGAAATAAAATGAATGTTTATTTGCGAGAAAAACAAATATTACAGTGTACGCTTCCCTCATTAAGTTTCTTTACCCATCTTCTGTCAACAAATAATACAGCACTCTTTCTCAATTTGAATGACGACAAATGGTAAACAAAGTCTACAATGACTTCCACTCGACCTACTCGGGGAGGGATTTGAACGTGTTCGAGTAGAAAGGTAAATTCACTAGACTGAGAATGGGTTTTTGAGTACATGATATACATTTTTTTTATACATTGAGTTGCATAATCAAGAATATTACTTTCGCAATAAATACCGGAAATAAATATAATTGCTACCAAATGCATTCTACTATACTTACAGTAAAAAACATAAGCTTGGTTGAATTCATGAAGATTATTGGGATTAACAATAAGCACATATTATAATAATAATACTTTTGACAAAATAATATAAAATTATAAAAGATATTTTTTCAAAACATAAATACGATTTTGGTTTTGTTAACATATATCAAAGCTATAAACCCATTACATAGGTATTTAAGTATTTAGGTTTTATGAGTTACACGTTCAACAGAAATTATTGTGTTTTATTTATATCATGAATATTATTAAATACCTGCTGAAAAAATATCATTACTCATAAATTACAATATTATATTATTATATGTTTATATTTTAGGTACCTACTTAGAAATTTAAATAATATAAATGTAATTTGAATAGGTAGAATTTTTTATTTTTATATTTAAAATAAATATGTTGAATATCTGAAAGAATATCAAAATGTAATTAAAATTATCAATATCGTTAGAGCACATATTATTATGTGTTATTATTTTATGTGGTTTTATTTTTCAGTTATCTTTAAAATATACAATAATTGAGTATACGCTTAAGTGTAAACTTTTATCCTATTAATTTATGACATGGATGAATTCATGGGTACGATTAATAATTTGTTTTATAAATTATAATATTGTTAAATAAAAAATGAGAAAAACAAAATCATTAAAACTGTATGTTCTATTCACAGTTCTCTTACCAAGTAACTGTTCTGAGAGCAAGTGGGTTATTCTGCTTATTTTCAATGTAATCATATCGTAATAATACAAAAAATAAATGACGAAATAATGACAAGAGTTAATTTACGACACTAAAAAAGTTGTTTTTTAACTTAAAAAAAAAAGTGTAATAAAAATATTTTATTATTCTGAGATCAAATAATATTATTATATTATACTTATGAAAAGATTTGAACAAAATACACAGACAGATAGTATAATTGTGCTATCAAGGTGCTACAAGTGTAGAGGTGCTTTGTTCACCATAGAACCGGAAAATGTTGTATATCTATTATATAAAAATAAGTCCGGTTTTCCTCCCTGACGCTATAACTCGAGAACGCACGAACCGATTTCCACGGTTTTGCATTCGTTGGAAAGGTCTTGGGCTCCGTGAGGTTTATAGCAAAGAAAATTCGAGACCGAACGTTTAGCGTTCATCAGATTCAATCAGCCAAAGCTACGATCTGAGGACTATATACACTTGCGTGATGCTATTCATTCAGATGGTGATGTTCAGAATATTGGACGACTGACGGTTCTCCCATCAACTTATATCGGAAGCCCACGCCACATGCACGAATACGCTCAAGACGCTATGACGTACGTGCGAAATTATGGAACTCCGGATTTATTTATTACGGTCACATGCAATCCGAAGTGGACGGAAATTGAACGCGAGTTGGAACCAGGTCAAAAACCGATTCTCATTGGGATTTAACACTTGCAGATTCAGTTGTTTCATCAAATGCGTACCAAATACGAACGCTGTTCGCAATTATCATCACCACATGTTTTCCTTCACAACCAATTCAGTTATGGAACAAATACAAAGACGCCATATGTGAAGATATCTTGCATCGCTTGCGTATTCAAACGAATAATCCTGACATCCAAATAACCGATGAAATCTACAATGAAGGATTGATTCTGATTGAGGATCAATGCTTGACTATTGCAAACAAGCTACTGATTGAAGTAGGAATGATTGCGCCAAATCGATCGATGCACGATGCATTCAACCAAGAATTAAATCGAGAGCTGCAATACAATGTTGATACATTGCAGGAATTCGTTAGAAATAATGTTCCGTTGCTGAATGAACAGCAAAAACAAGTATACAAAACATTAATGCAAGCGGTGGACAATAATACCGGTGGTCTATTCTTCCTGGATGCACCTGGAGGAACAGGGAAAACATTTGTCATTTCATTGATTTTGGCCACTATTCGATCAAGATGTGACATAGCTTTGGCGTTAGCATCATCTGGAATTGCGGCGACTCTTCTAGATGGCGGTCGTACTGCACATTCTGCGCTTAAGTTGCCACTCAATTTAAACACAATTGATACTCCAACGTGCAATATTTCCCGATCCAGTGCAATGGGAAAATTGTTAATGCAATGCAAGCTCATTGTTTGGGATGAGTGCACAATGGCACATAAGAAATCACTTCAAGCACTTAACTTCACACTGAAGGATCTTCGGAGAAATAACAACATCTTTGGCGGCTTGATGATATTGTTGGCAGGCGATTTCAGGCAGACGTTGCCAGTAGTTCCCCGTGGAACGCCTGCAGATGAATTGAATGCTTGCCTAAAGGCATCACCTTTATGGAATAACGTAAAAACATTATCGCTAACCACTAATATGAGAGTTCAACTTCAAAATGATCAAAGTGCTGCACAATTTTCCAAACAATTTGTTGTTGATGCGACATCTGGATTAATTACTCTTACCAACGACTTTTGCCGATTTGTAGACACTCAATTAGTTCTTATTGAAAATGTTTTCCCAAACATTAGTGAGAATTATAAGAATTATGCTTGGTTAAGTCAACGAGCAATTCTTGCAGCAAAGAATAATGATGTCCACGCACTGAATTTCACCATTCAATCAAAAATTGCTGGCGATTTGGTGACATACAAATCCGTTGATTCAATAACAAATCCCGATGATGTAGTAAATTATCCAACGGAGTTTTTGAACTCTCTGGAGATACCAGGATTTCCACCACATAACTTGCAACTGAAAGTTGGTACAGTTATTTTGATACTGCGTAATTTGAATCCACCGCGACTTTGCAACGGTACTCGACTTTCGGTAAAGAGACTTATGCCGAATTTAATTGAGGCAACCATTATTAACGGAAAGTACGCAGGTGAAAATGTATGTATTCCTCGAATACCAATGATTCCGACTGATCTTCCGTTTGACTTCAAACGATTGCAATTCCCAGTTCGCCTTGCGTTCGCAATGACAATTAATAAGTCGCAAGGCCAATCGCTTAGTGTTTGCGGGATAAATTTGGAAAATCATTGTTTTTCACATGGACAGTTATACGTTGCGTGTTCACGAGTTGGGAAACCATCCGCTTTGTTTGTGTTAACGTCAAACCAAAAAACAAAAAATGTGGTTTACCAAAGAGCACTACAATGAAACAATTAAATAACACTTCATTTTAGTAGGTAATTGAAATGAATTTATTACTGTTGTGAAATGAAATAAATATTTTCCTTTTCAAATATATAACAAAAAAAATTTTTTTTCTTTATATTTTAATCACCAAACGAAAAAAAACATAAAACGAATCTGGTGGCGAAACGGAGTTCGCCGGGTCTGCTAGTTTACTATATATTTTAATCGAATGAGACAGATCATACATTTTAAACTATTAGAATGAATTTAACCTTGTATAAAATGTTCAAACTTCAAAATAAAAATGCACGGTTTCATTTTGTTTACTTTTCTAACTTATGAAAAAAAAAATAAGAGAAAAGATAAATTTTAAAACTTTTGGAATGTAAACATAATAATATAGTCTACAAGTGGTCCAATTTCACTCAACTGCAGCGGGTGAGATTCAACAAGCATATTCTCATAATTTTTTTCCTTTAATAATGACTGTATTCAAATTTTAATTTTTGGAATTTTACAGTATACTTATAAGAGGACGCCACACCCGCATGTGTTGTCTCCGTCGTACAAGTGCTTAACACACCAAATTTAAGCTCAGCAGATCACGAGCTCCGTTACTTTAAAAATGAGAGTGATTCATCCTAATATGAAACTCGATGGTGCGAACATTATCTGTGTTCGTGTGTTGGATTTATTCAGTTTTTAAGTGAGTTATGAGAACTTTTAATGTACTCTGTATTATATACGCATAACTTGCTAAAAAAAATTGTACCATCGTATACAACTAACATACGATAATGTTCTTACCATCGAGTTTCATAACAGGTCGATTCACTCTCATTTTTAAACTAACGGAGCCAAACGTGATCTGCTGACCGTAAATTTGGTACGCACTTGTAGGACGGAGACAACAGATGCGGGTGTGGTGTCCTCTTAAATACATACCATATTTTAAATACTTATGCCCGGTTGCACAAACGATCGATAAAAAGAGTACGATAGGCTGCGATAACGGTTCAATAAACATTCGGATAAATAACTTTATTGGTTCCCTAAAGTGCTGGACTGTTGCACAAACAGTTATTTAAAATCGTATGGTAATACTCTAACCAAGGTTTTGATGCCATGGTTTATACTGTTATCGGTGTTAATTGTTATCATTTTTATATTTTTACACTATCTTATCAGGCCAATAAAGTTATAGAACTCTTTTGAATATAAATCGAACCGAAATCGGGTTAGGTCCAACACATCGAACCGATAACGCAATATTTGTTGGATTGATAAAACTTATTGGTCCTTTGTGCAACAGTCCGAATTTTTATCGATTTGATAACCTAATTATTGGTTCGATAACCAGTTATTGGTCGTTTGTGCAACAGGGCATTAGATTTTTTTATGTCATTTAAAAATTGTCCTTTATTGGTACAAACTTTCATTTTAAACTGTACATTTTTAAGTGAATACTTTTTTAAAAATGTTGCTGTATATAAATAAAAATTCACGTGAGTTGTTTCTAATTACTTAACTTTATTTAGGTACTAAGAATAACAGTCCATGATAATAGGTTTAAATATTTGATACTCCGTATGATAATTTTATATTAAAAATTTAAGTTGGTATTCATTTTAGTATAATATTAGCATTCTATGTTTGTAAACATTTTTTTGAACATTAAAAGTAGTAGAATGAATAATTAATTAATTTTATATTTGAAGTAAAACCATTTTTAAGAAATACTATTCTTAGTAATTAATGTTTAATTACTCAGAAACTACTCGATTCTTCGTACTGATATTTTATTTACATCCTTCAACTTTTTCCAAAAAATAAATCATGTCTTGAAAATTTACAATAAAAAATTCTTATTTGAAAAAAAGTTTATATCACCACAGGACACTCCCTTTAAATGTTATAGACTTTCAGATAAAATTACCTTTATTCTATCTAAAATTATAGACTCTATTTTACCATTAAATTAAAACGGATTTCCAAAAAATGAAACAAATTTGTGTCACAGTGTGAAAAAACTCATTCCTTTTAGCATACTCATTTTAAAACTAAAAAAATCTGTGTGAAATTTGGCAAAGAGCACAAAAAAGAGACTAATAAAATCTGAAAAAAATAAATAGCTTAACTTATAGCTAATGTTAATTAATTGGTTTTGAAAAATTCAAAATAGCCAATTTGTAAATCTAATTTCAAAAAAAAAAAAACGTTAATTAAAGTCAAGTAATTTATTTTTACAATTTATTTAAATATTAATTTTTTTTTAGAATTAATTAATTTGAATCTTAATAACTTTTTTCAAAATATTATTTTTGAGAATTTAATAAAATCCTAGATCATTTATTATCAATATAATTTTCATAATTTTAACTTGTACCAATTTTTCATTTTTCATTTGTCAGGGTTTTATTTTACCCCCCCCCCCCTTATACAATATATCCATGACTCATTGCGTATTGACTTTATAAAGTCTCCAATCATTTAAATAAAAATGCCTTTAAGTTTCTATGGTTTATATTTTTTGTACGTCAATAAAATAACTAAATTCGTTTATTGAAAAATCTATATTTATATATAAAGATTAAACTACCTGCACCAACAAAGTTTCTACGATCAATATTTTTGAATTACAACCAATCATCAAAATGCGTTTGAACATAAATCGTTATTATACCCTACAGTATCAAATTTTGTAATACTAATAAGAAAAACTTTTGAAAAATGTTATATTCAACTGTCAATCTTAAGGTATTTAGGTGTTACAATTAAAACAAAATATAAATAAACATTATAGAATTAATATTTTTGTATGAAAATATTAGGTAGGTAGGCTACAAACTACAAAATAATTCATAAATTGTTCATGATTTAGACGAATTTTATTAAATTTAAACGATTATAAAAAATAACTGTGACAAATTTATTTTTGATATTTATTAGTTATTGTAAGAATATCTAATATTTATAAGGAACCTTGTATTCAATTTTTCAATATATTATATTATCAAAAATTCTAAAATGTAAATCATCCATAAAATCTCAAAAAAGCCGATACATTTTGAAAACTAAATCATGTCTAGAAAATCTAATATTAAATATATTTGAATAAAATTGTAAGTAAGTACCTGTTTATAAATTATAAAAAAAAATTAGGTTTTGTCGAAAACGATTTCTGTGTTATTTATAATCCCATTTTTCCATAGTTTATAATTCCATTTATCAGCAATTTGTTTTTATTTTTCCCAATTATTTAAAAAAATGCAGTGAATTTTGCAAAACCTGAACTCAAAACTAGATCCAATTTTCTATTAAAACCTCCCTAGAGTTAAAGAATCTAGAACAAATGAAGCACTTAAATAATTTTAAGGTTATTTACTGTTTATGGAAACTAGATTTTGATTCATTTTATGAGAACAATTCATAACATTAATTAAGTATAATACCTATTTATAAAATGAGTTACCTAATGAAGTAATAATTATTATGCAATTTGTGTAACAAGTTTTATTAAGAATCCTGAAATATGAAATGTTGATTGTTATTTCACAAATTACACGTGTCCTGGTTGTATTTAGAACTTTCATCATAACAAGTAATGATAAATTAGGTACGGTGTCAAGTATTAGAACGCCATATGTGAAAATGGTGCATGGAAAAAAAATGTTAGAAAAGTAATTTTGTTCGAAAGAAAAAGTGTTAGGTAATAGTGTAATACTCGTGTTCACAAATAACTATTTGAAAATACTTTTTTTTTTAACTCATCTTCAGCCATGAGATCTGTATTGATAATATTTTTTTATATGCTTATCTTTACCATAATTTGGTTGTAAGTAAATAATTGTAACAACCTAACTATAAAATTGAACATTTGCCAAAACGTGATAAGTAAATTTAAAAAAAAAACTGTTATACTTATAAACTAATTCTACAGTACTAAATACGTTTTTTAATAAAACAAAATATCTGTTAAATCAGAACAGTGGACGTGTTTCCTCTCTTCTTCCGTATTTTCAAATGTATAAATGTCAATCAACCACTAATTTATAAATATGCACTCGTAAAAATTAGGCATTGACATTAAACATTTTTATTTTGTATACGTAAGTTTAGTTGATTTTAGTCAGGAAAACTTATTAACAATAATAATAAAAAAAAAGAACAGTAAACTCACCCAGCATTTGAAGAATGCTAGTTTTTATTTATTGGATGTTTTTTTTTTCATTTTATAGTACAACATTCATATTATATTCTCCATAAAATAAAACAGAACGTTTATTCGCCTAAAATATGCATACATATATAAACATATTAATATAAGTTTACTATACAATTCAACATAACGCAGAATATTTATTTCTATGAAACTGACTTTATATTATATTTGTATATTGTATACATAACGTGAGTAGGTATCTATTTTTTATTTTGAACATTCATATTGCAAAATTGGACAACTCGACTAGTGATTTTTCTAAATAGGCTCTGCAATGCCTGTGGGCTACGTATAGCATTTCTCTGTTGACTTCTGCGTTTACGAAACAAGGAAAACATATTTTCTTTTATTATTATTATTATTATTATTATACTAAATATAACTTCCTCCTTTTTGAGATCGAGTATGAACTCAAATGTTGAATAACACATGATACATATTGGTAGGTTGGTACCTATAGGTAGCATACTTAGCCTGTATGTTAAAATAAAAATGATTTCAAACCAATTATCATTCATATTACTATTTACCTAATTTAAATAACATAATGTCTATGTCGATTATACATAATAATTTAAGATACAAACAGTTTACCAAATGCATTAAAGCCTAAAGTCGCAATAGTTTTTTTAAATTAAAATTATGCACTATGAAGTTAATATGAATAATAGAAATAATAATTGATACACTTATTAATTTGTCTGTTTTCATAAGAAACTACCTATTATAAGTAAAGCGTGGATTTCTATGCCATTTCATATTTTTTTCCTTTTCATATTTTTGAATTTTTGTCAGTTATTTCCACGAATCATCATAATTTGAAACCAATGATGCAATTTTTTTTCACATATTTCTGTATATTTAAATTTTATTGCATATTTTGGCAAAATTCAAAATTTATTGCTTATTAAAGCGAAAATTTAAAAAAAAAATGCATAAAATAATATTTGGTCAAGTAGAAAAATTAAAACTAAATTTTATAGGCAATTAATAATATTTTTATAAAATAAGTATAAAATAAGTAATCGTTTACGACATAAACTTAATCGCTCTTGCTGTGTCAGTCGGTTAATACTAAAAAGCTATAGTCATAAAAAAAACTGGAAGTTCAAAATATGACTTTACATCAACTTTGCATACTTTTTGCATATTTTTTGCATATTTTCATTATTTTTACTGCATATTATATGGCATATTTCAATACTTTTTAGTGCATATAAATCCACGCTCTAGTTATAAGTAACGCAAAAATTTTCAATTTCGTAAATATTTTAAAATTAAAATTTACTATTTCAAAAATAATACCTAAACTATATGTACAAAATAACTTCACAATATTTTCTGAAACTCAAAATGTAAAACAACCTAAAATTGTATTATATTATGCTTTTTTCTTCAGAATTAATGGGAATTCTGCAATTCTGACACATTTGAAGTACTATGTTTGTCCAGTGTCCACTTCTAATCTATAAGAGGACTAGATACACAAAACTTTTGAAGCATTTTTAGTGTCCCAAAAAGCGCGCAGGTACGTATAAAAAACACATCATTATAAAACACAATTATGGGTTCCTACTTCTGTTCAAAATATATGATATTTTCTCAGTTATTATAATATTAGATTATAAAATGTCTCAAATATGTATAAAATATAGATATTACTACTACTTGTATTATTTACAACATCCAACGATAACTAATCGAACTTAAATAGTATATTCAAATATTCAATGTATCTATAAATCGAATCATTAAACCATTTAATTTAATTATTCCATATAATATAATACATATTACTAGTTTTTTTAAATTATTATTAAAAATACAAACGTATCTACTTACTTGACTTGAAAACTAACTAAAACCATCTCTTAATGGTGCACAAAGTTTTATGTTAAAACTTTTGAAACTCATTAAAAAAAAAAGTTGAAACATCATCATCATTATTTGGTACTTTATAAAAGATTGATGACATGTATATTAACAACCTTTGTTTATAATAAATTGCATTAATTAAATTCTGAAATTAACCACGTTATATTAAAACATTTCATACATTTATAATTGTGTAAAAATATGATAAGTTGTACCTACAACCAACCTCAATATACACCAACAATAATAAAAAAAAAAAAAACCCTCTTGATAGTGGACGTATGTTTTTTATTTGTATTTTTTTGGTTTCGTCAAAAATATAATAACAAAACTTGTTAGTTGTTATATTGACATTCTCGATAACAAGTCACTTTCAATGATAGGCATATCTACCTTAGATACTATCGATGTCCACTATATAAACATTATTAACATGTTACACTATGATAAAATGTGAACATATTGTTTGCTTTATTATTATTTGAATCCTAAAGCCACTGCCTAGCAGTAATAATGTGTCAGTTAAAATAAAAAAGGGATCTTCATAGTGCTTTGGAAAGGACAAGACAAGTGAATTAATTCGTGTAAATCATGAGGTAAAATTTTGTTCAGATAAAACATTATAGAGTTGTAGTTTTAAAAAAAAAGAATAGGTAATTAAAAATATATTTCAAACTGATATTTATGTTAAAAAATATATAAATTATAGATATATAGGTATTATTATAATTTATTTAAAACATAATAAAATAATAAAGAGGTATGCACTAAGCATATTATATTTTAGTTAGGTCACAATCATCTGATATCATTATTTGGTACTATAGTATCTACTTTAGAAATAATGTCAACATGAATATATTTCACAAATACTGTTTATAATTGCATAAATCGAATTTAAAAACTATTGAAGTTACCTATATAAAAAAAATGTCATTCAATAAAATATAATTGTGTAGAAGTACAAGGTAAATAAGATCTGTATAGAGAACCTATATAGTATATATATATAATGAACATCTCTCAATAACAAAATCCTCTTAATATTGGATGTTTTTTTAGTTATGTACTCATATCATGAATATCATAACGTATTTGACGCTCTCGAAAACAGAAAACTTTTAATGATAGGTATTTTATCGGTCTCATTTTATCTATGTCTGCTATATGCAAAAATTAATTCGTGATAGAACTTAATATAATTATTAACTTAATCATTAGTTGAAGCTCAAAACCACTATAATAATATAGTACCTAATAGATCATTAATAAAAAAAAATTTAATTAGCAATATTTAAAAATGACACCCCTATCGTATCGAAACATAAAAATCTAGAAAATGTAAAAAGTCAAAACTCAGTTGATTTAATATCGAAATGATTCACAACATAGAAATTTACCTTAAACCCTATCAAATGCAAAGCAAAAATATTTACCCTAAGGAGATATATAAACCCTACTCAAATAATAATTATAATACTCCACCCATAAATTAGAATTATAAAGATCAGTCAATTAAATAGGTACCTCGGAGTATTCCTTGATGAAAAACTAACCTGGAAAATACAAATAAATAAAATAATAAACCAGGCCTATACATCAATGAAAATGTCATTACCCCCGACAAACTATAGCTCAACACTATAAATTAAATGATCACCACTATTAGGTAGGTATATTATACGCATCAATAATACTACTTTTAACATAAGTAGTCATGTCCAGTATGAGCGTGGGGCCATCTCATCTCAAACAAAAATGTAAGAATACAGACAGCTAAAAATAAATATCTTAGAGTCGGTAGATCTAAAAGCTTGGTTTATGTGTAACCAAGAACTGCATAATGACATCGGAATACCGTCCTTGGGTATTTGGATCAAAGACCAATTCAAACAATATTTCACTCAAGACTCAACTAAACTGAAGGAGCTCTCCAATATAAATTTGGGAATAAAACAATAAATGGATGACTGGAACCACGCCTCCCTCAAGATATATCCTGCTGTCACCTGCATCATCTCCATCAATTTAAGGTTGTGCATACCTATATTATATTCATAATACCTATTTATCATCTATATTATATATAAAAAAGACTGTTTGTCTGTCAGTCCGTCCTTTATGCATTCCTAAACGGTTGGACTTATTTTAATGAAATTTTTTTATTTGTGTTTGAGTGGTTCCCGGGATGTCCAACCCGGGGAGATGCTCAAACAGGAATTTTGAGATTTACGATGGAAATGTTTGTTTATAAATGGATAAAAAAAATGCTTACCTTTTACGTGTTTATTTAACTTCTCCCAATTATAATATAATGCCTATATATTTTCAAAAATATTTTATTCTAGTTATTGGACTAATTAAATCTATATACCTAATTATAATTAAAGTATTGATTCTAATTATTATTTTTTTCCTAACCATACTAAAATGTTGAAGCTAAAACTAATTAAAAGCTGTTACAGTGATGAAAGTATTATTATATTTTAATCATTCCTAGTATAATATAATTCAAACTTCCTTATTACATTTATTTTTACAATATTAACTAAATACCTATATCAACTATAATAAATAATTAGATATTACCAAAATAATAAAGATAATTTAAAGAGATACATTTTAAAGAGACAAAATTATCTTTTTATTTTTAAGAAATTGTGATTTATAATATTTTTGATTCTAAGATGGGGGCCAAACAAAATGTTTAAAATGTTCCCCAAGTCTTAAAAAATTATCATTACGCAAATAAAAGTTTAGTATAATATGACTTCAACAAAAATTATAGTTTACCTAATTATAGTATATAAATTAAAAATATAATCTAATCAATGGGTATTCAAATTAAATACCACCCACGTAACCACGTTAAAGTGAAAAAAACAAATATTATTTCGTGCACTAACTTTCGAAATTATTTACATATTTTATTTTATTTCTTACCAACTATATCAACATCTGAACGAAGTGCTTACCTTCACGGAACAGGATAATGATTTACTGTTCATTTGAAAGAAATGATATTGCATTCATTCAATGTTTCTGAGTGATGCATAATATTAATTAACTTTATCTATACAATTTTAAGTTATTTATTAAAATAACAAACAATTAGGTACAGTTTTCAATAATATATAAAGTTATAAATCTTATGTGAATAAACATATATTATTATGTACTAAAAATGTTAGTCGGAATTCTCAAAATTACAAATTTTAATTAAATAAATCAAAAATGATGGTGTTTTAAAATTATAAAATGTACAGTATTTTATAGAACATCAAAATGTCATAAATACTTAAATAATTATAATATATAATATTAGTGGAGATTTATTGGTTGTCATTATAGTACTAACTACTAAGTAATTGTTTTTTGGGGACGGAGTGGCCGAGCGGACTAAAGCGTCGGTTGCGACGCACACCGACGCTGGTTCGATACCTCGACCATGGGCTGCATTTTTCTTCGGGCAAGTCACTGTGTCCGGAGAACAAGTTCCGCCATCCCCCACCCGGGCATGGCAGATACCTAAGGGTGCCCAAATCAAAAATTCTGCCAAAACAAACACACAAGTGTTTCATCCTACCAACAAAAACCTACCAACAAAAAACAAAAAAATAGCTAATGGCCTAAGCTTCCAGGCTCAAGATCATTAAAAAAAAAAAAAAATGTTTTTTTTATTAAACTTATTTTCTTAAATAGTAAAATGTGAAGTTTTAAAACTCAGAATTACAAATGTTATCAAAATTAAAAAAAAAAACAAACAGTTTACTGGAATCGGGTGTTGGCCACTCGTCTCACTTTGAGGTTCATGTCAAAAGCAGGATATTTCTGTATTTTTGATATAAATTGGAAATCAATAATAAATCATAGCCTCCGAAGGACAATTATTTTGAACGTAATTCAGTGTATAGTGTATATAGGACATTTTAATATTTTAAGTTACTCGTAAAAAATGTATAAATTATGGTTGAATAATGTAAGTAGATATCAAATATAAAGTAATTCATGTTTGTTCATTTTCAACCTTGTATTCAAATGTTAAGTTTTACAATTGTATATAATATTGTCAAAAGAAGTACCTAAGTATAAATAAATAATTCAACTGTTGTGTCTAAGATATGATTTCAAATTTAAAAAAGAACGTCATGTCATCATCTTTGTTGAAACATTTCAGAATTCATTTGGGTTTTTTATCAAGTCTAATATTTGATATCAATTTAATTTCTTGTATTTTTGACAATTTGTGAGCGATAAAACAAAACAAAAACATAATTCTACATAAAAATAAATATTTATAAATATATATATATACCTATATTATATAAATCATGGCTCATGACTCATGGAAATAAAACTTTTTATTTGAACTTTAATTCTAATAAAAAAATCTGTACCTTCAAGTGATTTTTAAGATGATTTCATTTTAACTTTAAAGTTTTTCGTTTAGGCTCAAAAATGTACCACATTTTTAAAAGAAAATACGTATCCTCTAAGTAATTAACACTCAAACAAACAATCATTAAAAATACCATGTATCTATTATCTATTATTATAATTTTCTGAAGAACAACAAAATATCCATATAAATTTTTGTTAAAAACGAATATGCCGTAAATTTCCGTATTTTTTTCGGTTATTTTTCCCTGCACTAAGAAGTATTACTTTGCAAATCGAAAAATAATATTTTTAATAATCTATCTAGATAAAATTAGTAAATTACCTATCTTAAAAATTATATAGTGAAACTTATCGATCAATTTATAAATTACTGTTTTAAAACAATGAATACAATTCTTTTAACTCAATTTTAATCGTATGACTTGAAAATGTAATAACTAAATAGTCTCTCTAAAATTTCGTGAATCCAATAATTATACATTATTTAATAACATTAATTATATTAACAATAATAATAATAATTCGTTATGTATTAATTATCATTAAGTATCTCCAACCATGTACCTAATAAGTATTTTTATTATTTTTTGAGCCAAAGAAAAAACTGTTTAAACATATCTGTTTCAATGAAAATGTTTGCAAATCATTGGTTTTCGTCGAGTGTTTTGATATTCCTCTGGGATTCGTATTGGAAAGAACGAAGTTTGGTGGCATAAGAATATGGAACTTATTAAATTACAGAATGCTTATTCCAAATGCAATAAAGAGTCTGTCGTCGTATCTTTTTGTAAACACAAAACTCGTCACGGGGGGTTACTAAATATGAACAAAAAAATGAAATAATATAACTATATACCTAACTAGCGATATTGTCAATACGGTCTGATTACTGATGCAATTATAACGGGTCGCGAGCTTCATTCTGTAGAATCGTATTATTATTATTATCGTTATAGTTTAACCTACAAGTCTCCATGTTTCCAGTCATCGGGCGTCCCATCGCACATGTATCCTCGTGGGTTTATGATACAATATATACATAATAGTATGTTAAATATTATACCCATATTACATTAAACTAACTGAGGACGCATATCATTATATTATATTAAATAGACACACTAACAATTAAAATGTACAACTGCCGGGGATGGTTTCATAGAGATTTCGTAAATGTAACGGCTCGTTAAAATTTGATAGAGGGGACATTCTTCGGTTTTTAAGAAACTGTTAAATTTTAACGTCTAGAATTCTAAAAGACGTTCGCACCATCCGACGTAGGTAAAATACAACTTTCTTTAAATTTTTTTTTTTCACTTGACTATTATAAATTTCTATGGACTGTGCGTCAACATAATATAGGTACCTACACTATTATGTTTGTGTGATGACGGGGTGGGGGTGGAACAATTCTGTGCAATGAGTGTGTGTGTGTGTGTGTGTGTGCGTGTCGATTAGGAGGTGCATAAAGGTGAATACTTATAAATTATAATATTATACAATATAATTATTTATATGCGATACGCATAATGTCGTATCATAATAACAATGTAATAACAACAATAATATTACCTATATGCAAATATTACGACGACGTCTCGGCGCGGTGCTGGCGCCGCCGGGGTGCAGTAATACCATATACTATTATATTATATTGTAAGAATTATGACATTGTCTTGGCATTAATACAACACTGTATGGCAATTAAAATAATAATACGACTGTATGAATATTATGTTGTTGTTGCCGTTGTTCGTGACGTTTGCGGAGCGACAGCGTTTCGCGAAGCCAACACGATACGAGGCGCAACGCGTGACTGTCTCGCGGGCGGCAGCGACCACGGTGGTACCGAACGAGCGTATGCGGTTTGCCGTCCGTGCCGCCCTCGCATTATATACCTTTGAAACGGGCCGCGCAGCCAGGCGGCTTTTCCGGTAACTAATCATTAATTCACTGGGGGAAAAATCAACACCTATTACCGTCAGTTTTCATCCGCCACCGCCGACTTTCCCACACGACGACGACGATGTCGGTTTGTTGTGTATCGCGGAAAACGCGCCGTGTGACGGTCGACGTCTCTCTCTCTCTCTCACACACACACTCTCCCACACTCTCTCCCTCTCCCTCACCCTGTCACCCCCCTCTCTCTCTCACTAGCCCTCGTACCTATTCTTCCCCCCCTGCCCTCCACAACCACGGTGACCCAGTAGCGAGGGGGGCGAAATAAAAGCACTTTATAAAAGCGGGACACTCACTCGTTTGGTGGCATAAGATGTTTCTTATCCGTTGTAAATATGCTCGTCGACACCACCGCCGCCGCCCCAGGACCCAGGATATACGGGAAGCGAGCACGCACAACTACATAATAATAATATGTTGTAAAATACACGCAAACACATTGACGACCGCAGAATAATAGTAATAAAAATTATAATATTATTAGTATTACCGTCAAAACGGAGCACGTGCCACGCGCCCACGCAGTCGTTGGTTATTACATAATAAACCATGATACAGAGTTGAACGCAATCAGACAACTAACGACGTCTCTTCTATTTTTTTTTTTCGTTTAAAAAAGTTCTGTTCCGCGAAGCCACGTGTTTCCGTCTGTTTATAATACAGTCCATTCTAATCAGAGTATATATAGGTTTAATATCTGCGGCAACCTTTGTGTTGATGCGTATTATATTTATTCGATTCGGACATTTCAAATTTTCATCTGCAAAATGAGCTTGATATTTTTCAACAAGTACCTATATAGGTACTCGTAGTTATATGATATAATTCAGTAACGGCGTTGAGAAAGGAAAATTAAAAGTTAAATTAATAATGCTATGCAGGTATACTGCAGTGAGGGGTAAATTATAGCCAGTGGAGTGTATGCCACCAGGGATCATGCCAGGGGTGGATATATATATGGGGGGGGAGGCAACGTGGCGATTAAACTCCCTCCTTGGGCTTTTTTAGATGGTTAATTTCACGATATGGTCACTTCCGGTCCTTGATTAAGAAATTGTTGAGTCTTTATTTTAGGCGGCCATTGGCCAAAAGGCGTGCTAAGAAGGAAGATTCTTTAAATAATTCTGTTTAGCTTTATAGTTACGCTATAACTTAGAAACGAATGCAGTTTACTCCCCAGTCCCCAAGAGATTTTTGTAATTTTTTTTCGTAATTTTTAGTATTTTTTGGTCAACTTGGTAAGTTTTAAAAAAACCCGACAATTCTGAAATTTTTGTGACCATAATTTACAAATTTAGTTTGAGCAATTTTTGTTTAAAGTAACAATAAATTAAGCATGCAAAACACACATTTTAAAGATAAAAATCCAAAAAAAACTCTTGGGAGCTAAACTGCATTTATGCCAAACTTTAAGTTATACCTTTGGAATTTAAACGCGATAATTTTGTGTACTTCCTCAGAAAAGTCAGATCTATTAACTGTAACAAAAATTATTTAATTAATCATATTAATTCCAATAATAGTTAATCGATGTGCCATGTGTTCAAAGTATTTAAACAAAGGCTTACATTTGAAAAAAAAATTCAGTTTTATGTTATTTACAATAAAAACTTTACACAATTTTTGCGTTTATCGTTATTTAGAATTAAAACGTTATTCAACTTTTGAGTTTATCATTATTTAAAACATTTTTAAAACCTATTAATTTTAAAAATAATAACTAATGCGGGTTGGTAATACAGTATACGGAATATAATATAGTCAATTCTTAGATTGTTTGCATGAAATAAATGTTTCTACGAAACCAACAGACCTTTTAAATAAATTCAATGATATTCTATAAATTACGTTTTGAGTTATGTTTTGTTTAATGATAATATATAATATATTATGTTGTTAACCCAGCGGCGTCCGCAGGGGGGGGGGCTACAGGGCTGAAGCCCCCCCCCATTGCCCGTATTATTGTTACTTTTTCAAAAAAATATTAATCAAGTGAAACTGTCAACTATAGTAAGCAAGAAGTAAATTTCATATATGTCTTACCAGAATGAATTCATTTTTGAAAGAACATTGTATTTGCATACCAATTTTCATAAATTATCTGTAATTTTTAGGTAAAAGTATGAACTACTTGTATGAAAGACCTTGTATTAAATTGTCTAGCCTTAGCTATATATATTTTATATTTTATAAGTTTTGAACTACAAATTAACTGTCATTTTGACGAAATTTGAACTTTAAATGCTTATAAGAAATAACCATGGTGCCTATGTAGTGTTTGAAGTATGAAATATTCCACAAAAAAGTGACACTTTGAAATTTTTTTACACAAATAAAAACACAATTTATTTATTTTTTTAACACAATGTTCAGTGTTCTAAATTCTAATGACAGAATTCAGTATTTATACAATTAACATGTATAATATTGTATACCTACTTGTATCATTTAAACATTAAAATATTTAAAAATTTTGAATACCATTTTAAATGTATAATACCAAAGGTTAGGTATACATACAGGTACTATATAGTTGTGAAGGTAATTTATGACAATTATATGTAAATATAAAACTTATTTAAAAATAAAACAAAATATATCAAAATACTGAAATATTTCATTTTTTTAAATTTCATGAAATTTTCAAACACTATGCCTATGTATCGTTAATATTTTAGCTATAATAAAATAACTTACATATTACATTTTTAAGGTTTTTGACCGGATAAATATAATTATGTTATAATAATTAAATATAATTTTTAATTAACATTTATATAGAAAAAAAAAATTAATTATTCAAATACAATCCAAGTGAAGGTGAAAGTGAAAACCAAACATTTAAATAAATTTTCATTTTTTTTTCTCCAATTATTTTTAAAAGCACTGAGAATTTTCAATTTCGACCCCCTAAAAGTACCAACTAGATCCAATTTGCTTCCAAAAACATACACTGGGCATCGTAGCTTATGATCAGAGCATTTTTTCTACCAGAAAGTTGAAAAGTTACAAAAATTTTAAAATACCTTAAATAAACGTCTAAAATTATTAGACTGGACAAAATAAAAATGTAACTAATTTTCAAGCCCCCCCCCCCCATTGAAAAATCCTGCGGACGCCACTGTGTTAACCGTTATATTTGGTTTTGTGATATTTAATTATTTTTGATTATCGCTTTCCGTTATAATAACGTTTACAAATTGTAATCGTTATTTGTCAAATATAACGTTATTATAACGTTTGCAAGCCCTGAATTTTAAACTGGACCTGGATTCCCATATGAGTTAATTAATATAGAAATAAAATTTTCATTGTACTTTCTATATCACTCAAAAATATTCCTACTCTCCACCCCCTTAAACAAGCTTTAGATCCGCCCCGGGATCATGCGTGTTTATGTCTATTACGAGATGCGATACCACCAGACTGAAGTACGCTTATTGTGCCCCTTACGAGTTAGGAGTTAGGGTAATCAGTAATCACCAATTATTATATTTTTTAGGTTTACAAAAAACTATGTATAGGAATAGAAATAAAATATTATAGAGATGGAGGTGGACAGCCAAAAACAATGGTTGTCATTTAATATTTTGTTTCACCGTGGTCTTTAGAAATATTCGGGAAATTTAGCCCTAAATGTTTATCATTATATAACATGTTTGTACTTAAGTCTAACTGAGTATAATGTAAGATCAAATACAAAAAAATGACTATCTTTAATACCTACTTACTTTATAATATTATTTATGATTATATTGTTGTATATAATATAATATATAGATATGTATATATAAATATAATATACATAGTACTTACTATATAGGTACCATTTATAGGCTTAGGCAATACAGAGTGTTAATTAGGTACATAGAAACAATAGGTAGGTACTATAGGTAGCCTTAATTCAAAATGAAGTGCAAACATTTTAGTGAAGTTTTTTTACTGTAATATATGACTAAGACCAGCCTTTTATCATGATTTACAAAATAAAAAAAGGGCAAGTAGGTACCGTGGTGATGTAAAAGTACAGTAGGTGTCTAGTGACCTTGTTACTATACTTCGTCATTGAATAGGTCACTGCAGAAATCTGTAATGGATGTATCATGTATATACAATTTGGATTCAATGACAATTGACAAGTGATTGTATAGGAAGAACGATTCTGATTCGACAGCTTTGTCAACCTAAATTACGAACTATACTAAGTATATTGTATTATATATTTAGGTAAATTACAATTATAGTAATTTATTTTACTACGATTGACGTTAATGCGTTGTATGGTATATTATCAGGCAATAGTCTAAAAGTTAAAATTAATCTGAAATTCAATATTTTTAAAAAATCATTGCGTATAGGTAGTAAAATATAATAATAGACGTACTTACCTACAAGTTTTGAATCTCCAACAAATTATATGGGAGCTTGTATTAAATTGTCATACTTTTTTAACGAGATTAAAAATAACGGTATAAGAAAATTCTAAAAATTCAAATACGATATGATTAGCTTGAAATGTATATTAGTCAAATATTTTTAAAATGTCTTTGAGTAGGTACGGAAAATGTGAACATAAAATTTATAAGTTTAAACAACAGTGGAATGTTTCAACTGTTTCAAGTTTCTACGATTAATATTATCTAGTTGAATTAAATTTTGAAAAAACTAAATTTGTTTGATGATAAAATGTATTACAAGTGGACATGCGCATCCTCAAGAAGGGGGACAAAACGGTGCAACTACACCCCTCTTTATAGGTTATGAATTCTGAATGTCATATATAATTTGTATATTTTAGACATATATAATAATATGGTATGATAATATTATATTGAAGTAAAGAGTTTTCTTTAAAATAAAAATTTATTTTATATTCTAAGCTGAGCAATAAATGTATTGATTTTACAATGATGTGTGTTTTTTGTTTTTATTTTTGTGTCTGTCTTCACCGTTTAGGGCAGTAACACTGCTTCGATTTTCTTCAACAGTTCTTGTTCGATAGAAAAGTGAATCTAGTTGTTGCATTCAAGACGTCAAAATTCCCAATAGTTTTCAAAAGTGCCGGGAAATTTTTGCGCAAAATCGGTTTTCGACAAAATCAATTTTGGTTTTTCTTGTAACTCTAAAGAAAATGACCTTATATAATACATGACATTTTCACTGGTTGTTTATATTAGCATTTCCTATACACGATAAAATCTCAAAAATATTTAGATTTGTTTTGAACTGTTTAAGGACATTTTCAGTTCCAATTTTTTTTAGATTTTTTTTCTATGAATGTCAATAAAATTGTATTTATTGGGTAAAAACATAGACGTATAAATAATTTATACGTCTATGGGTAAAAAGCTTGACAATTTAGAACAAGGTTTCCTAATATATTTTTACAATGACAGTTGAAAAATATAATAAATGGTCACAATTTTTTTTATACCTATTTAAAGTTCAAATGTTGACAGTCTACATAATAAATAATATAATCAAGAAAAGGTGCAAATTATTTTGGGTTAGAAATTCATAAAAAAATTTCTTTTTAAATCTAAGATTCTAAGAATCTAAGATCTAAGTTTGTCTACATTTATCAAACATAAAAATGTCTACAAGAAAGTCAAATTACATTTTTATGAGCGTTTGAAGTTGAAATTTTTCTTATTTTGTTGTAATTCAAAAACGAATAGCTGTAAATAAATGAAAATTGCATTGAATGTTTATATTTTAATTTTCTATACGCCATAACACTTAAAAAATATTTTTCTTGTTTTGATCTGTTTACTGACATTTTCAGTTTTCAATTTTTTAATTTTTTTTTTTTATACTTAGGTAATTGTCAATAAAATTGTATTTGTTGTGTAAAAAAGCCTGAAAAATGATTCCAAGCTCATGATATATTTTTACTATAGCAGTTGAAAGATATTAAAAATATATATTCATAATTTTGGTTTCTTATACAATGATATTATGATATCTTTAAATTCATATTTAACACCATCCATTACAGTGACCTACTGTACAGTAGAGCGATACCTCACTTACCTGCTTTTTTTTATTAATTATGTTTTCCTCCTGTAACTGCTATCAATTACTTTCCTTACGACCATAACTTATAAGAAACCAGGTATGTAGTTCAACCTATTTTATCGAGTGAACAATTTTTTATTGACAATAATTTTTGTCAAAGATAGAGAAACTTGTGGGGAATTTTCTAACAAATTTTCTAAATATATTAGCTATGAAAAGAAAAAGTTTGATGAATTTTGTCGAAATTCTAATACTAGACAATTATAAAAAATTATTATGGATTCAACTTTTTTTGCAAAATTGCATTTCTAAACACTTACTTGGGACTCTGTATTACATTTTCAACTTTTTTAATGGAACGAAAAATTATTTATCGACTATAATATTTATTGAAAAAAGTCAAAATATTGCTTGTCTGTCAACAGTTCAAAATGTGTCATAATATTTTGAAAGTCTTATAAAGTATAGACAATTATAAAATAACCATTTGGTGTACATTTAAAGTATCGAGGGTTATTCGTTTTTAAATAACAATAAAATAAGAAAATAGTTTCAACCGCTCATACAAAATTTTAATTGATTTTCCGGTAGACATTTTTTTTTTATTGTAGACAAATACATTATGAGAAAACTTGGTACAAACTACAAACTTTCCTACTTTGAATAATTTGAAATATTTTCTTGATTTTTATGAATTTTGTCAAAATTCTAACTTCAGACCACGACCATGGCTTAAAATAGAACAATTGAGCGTCGCGTGATATTATATTGTTGAGCTTAATGACAAAGTGACCGTACAATGTTCTCATATGAATTTACCGACAGTTAGGGCCATCTAGCGTCGAATTCTATATGTTTTAGTAAACTTTGCTCAGCTAAAAACAGTAGTTGTATATTACGATGTATTTTAATATTATGTTTATTTACTGTTTCTAAAATCTCATAAGTATATAGCTCAACTATTCATGACGACTAGATCACGTTAAGAGCTAGTACATTTACATTAGCACTTTCTCCTGCCACTATTTATCTCTCGGCAATCAGTTCAGTCTTCACCTACACAAAGGTCACATACGGCCTTCGAGGATAAAAAATGGTGCCCGATAATTTGAGGTTTCTTTGGAATTTTTTTTTCTTCTAAAAGGGGGCCTTAAAATCAGGGAGTAAAAATGGTTTATAAATCGGTTTTAAAAACTGGGTAACCCGATAAAAATTGAAACCATTTGCAGACATGTACCCTGAACCTGAAAAAATGTAACCCGTTTTTAGAAACGAAACCTGGAACCACCGTTTTTAGGCACGAAACTTATTCAGAAAAATCTTGAAACCATTTTTGAATACTACTCACAGTACTCACAAAAAAAAATCTACAACATATTTACTAGTTACTTAAATAAATGTATTATCAATTTACCATTTTTAATAAGTTAATCTTTACTACCTACCTACATCTCTATTTTATAAGAAGTTGTTTAAGAGGACATGATAACCGCTTGTTTTACAAGTGCGTAACATAGTAAATTTTACTCTCAGCAGAACAAGTGCAGTTCTGTCAGTATAAAAATTAGATTGAATTGACCTATTATAAGATTTAAAGATAAAATTATTATCTAGAATCTCACCGGATTTTTATTATATTTTAATTTTAAAGCGAGTTATGAGTATTTTAAGATGTACAAATAATTTACAGTATTAAAATAAGTCACAAACAATCGATGAAATCTCGAATATTAAAAGCTAACTTATAATTTTGTATAGTTATGCCTATATATAAGATATAAATTGAATAATGAAGATAAAATACTTAACGTACATAATTATACGATATACATATTCCTACATATACATTTATTTTAGACTATAATGGTGCCCAAAAGTCCCAAATTGGAAATTTTAAATTTTGACCTCCTGAATACAATAACTAGATTCACTTTCCCATCGAACAAGATACTTTTGAAAAAAATCGAAAGAGTTTTACTACCCCAAACGGTGATGACAGACACAAAAATTAAAAAACTAAAATAAAAAACACACATCATTGTAAAATCAATACATTTATCGCTCCGCTTAGAATCTAAAATACATTTTATTTTAAATAAACTCTTAACTACCTATTATAATACCATAATAATATCCCAGACAGCATTTTTTAATGATAATATTATAATAGTATAATGACGTTATACTAATATTATTCGTTATTAAAATGTTATAATAATAGTATTAAACAAAAAATTGCTGTCCGGGTATATATATTATCTAAAATACACAAATTATATAATATGACGTTAATGATATTAATTTATTAATTTTATGTTGATATAAATATAAAATAAATGTTTTTGCAAATATATTAAAATTGGTAATTTAGGTTCTCTATTAACCTAAAACGGGTGGTCAACGATGAATAACAAATAAACAATACAATTTTCTGGAAAATATGTGCGCGATATCTTGAAACATTGTAGAAACATTGTAAAAACATTGTGGAAACATTGTAAAAAATATTGAACGCCAACTATCAGAATAAGTGTATTAGGAGCGTATGCTGTGATCGTGACGAATGTACGATGACCATCGAACGAGCAGCTACTGCCACCGCCGAGCGAGCCTTCGATATCGAAGATGGAAAAGCTACTATCACCGTCCTGCGACCCTGGTACCTAGTGCGTCCGATGGATTGACGCTGAAAAAAAGAAGATTGCACCGGCAATCGACCTAATTGACCGAATTGATTTTCGTACGTTATATTATTTATATTTTATATTATCATTTTATGAATCCTTAAATCGAAACATAAACCGTATTTCTTAACATTACTATATATACATTACTATATTAAACAGTTCTTAAATAGTTTAATATACGATATTACAATTTATTATTTTCGGGACTTGGGAAAATGGCTGAAACTTGGAAATTTTGCACTTAGAAGTCTTGAGAACTTTAGAGGAAGCTGCAATTAAAGCTGTAGGTAATCGGCCTTAGGCGTCGCGAAATTGTGTAGGCTTGAAGCACATTGTATATTTTAAATATTTTTACCATCTTACCCTTCATTGAACCAAAATTAGCAGCAGGGGCCATTAATAATTATTAATTATAATATTTCCCATGATATTTTTGTTGTGGCATTACGATTATATATATATTTATACACCCACCCACCCATTTCAGACATTTCAGCAATTGCTTCAAATAATCCTATATCCCGCAGCCACTGAGTCGGCCTAGGCAATATTATAATGCCCGAAATGTTATGGAAAGTTGGTTTGTGTAATAATAATAAATAACGTATAGCCTTCTAAGTTAATACCTACTTAATTACATTATACATTACACTATACTTAAATTACCTACTTATAAATACATGGTACCTCATACCTAGGTTATTTAAATACCTATTAGAATTATTAAATAGGTATTAAAAATGTTTTTATTAGATGTTTATTAAAAAACAGAGTTTTGCACTATAATCCAGAATCAGCTTCAAAATATATAGTGTCATGTTGTATTCTTCATTATATCTGTATCGACTGTATTAATGCAAATTTGCCCGTTCCTGAGAGAGAACCAGATGATCCTCTTGACATTGATTTTGGTATACATGGTATAATGAGTACATGGTATATGAGTACAATAACTTTTGGTTAGATCATATTTTACTTGATAGAAAATTCTTTTATTTCAACCATAATTTTGTAGTTAAAATATAAAAAAAATTAACATTATTAAGTACAAAAACCAACATTGAAGTCTAAAGCATTTATAGTTAGATGTTAATTATTATTAGATTTACAACCCAGGCAGTTAATAATTTAAAATAATATTCATTCATCATTATATTTAATATGTAATAAGCATTAGCAAACACAAAAGTTTTCAACTTGTTGTCTTTATAGTTAATTGCCAAGGGAAAAACCACCAATAAATTACAAAAAACCGCTAAAAATGGGATTTTAATTTCTAATGCTTTGTTTATCAATTATCACCATAAAAACAAATACAATTTTTATTTATTTTGTTGTAATTTATAATATTAATTCAACATACAGGCCTATAATAAAATATAATAACAATATAAAATATTCAGACTGACAAACCGTCTCCGCTCAGAATCGTTTTTTGTATACAATGATAATATGATATCATTAAATTCAAATTGAATACAATCCATTATACAGTGAACCACTTGTAACCTATTGTACAGCAGATCGGCATCCACTTAACCGTTTTTTTGTATTTTTTCGTGATATTTAGCCCTCCCCATACAGAATTCCTGGCTACGTCACTGATAATAACTATAATTAATTTAAGTCATATAATAAGTGTAATTATTAATTTTAAGAGTAGTACACTAATATTGTATTTACATAAATTATTACCACGTATATTCGTAATATTACTTATAATTATTATTGCTAGTAACATATTTTTTATAAGATAAATATAATTTTGTTTGTTAATTTTACAATATTTTGTTTAAATTATTCTATTTCCAATGTAAGGATAAAAATTGTAATACTATAATTATTGAAAAATGTAAAATCAATGGTAAAATTTCAGATTGATATAGATAGGTAGTTGTAGAGCCACTATCAAATATTTGTACAGAGTACAGAAGTTGCCCAATTGTCTTCTGGGCCTGGCTTCTATTTAATCTTTTTTTAAGGTGTGTTTTAAGGAATATGACTTACATTTTATACTTCCATCTCTCACAGGAACGCTAAATACTATATTATTATTCTTATTTGAAAAATATAATATTAGATATATAACCAATATGGGAGTATGATTAACTTTAAGAAACTAGTTAAATAAGTAATTATTATTTTCAAATTTTTAGGAACTTAAAAAACGTATAATATTTGAACTTTAAACTATCGGTCTCCAATAGTAAAAACTTTAACAATTAATTAACAACACATTGTTATACATTTAGAAAGTTATTGCGTTCTTACCGTCTTCATGGAGAAGCTACACGTAGCAACGGAAGTACACTAGTCACTAATGATATTAATAAATTATTAATTACAACGCACTCACGTCACCTACTCTTAATTTTGATTATAATTTATATTAAAAATTGAAATTGAATATCTTAAAAATCTACTCCGTGAACCTTACACATTAAAATTCCACTTCAACATTATTTATTAGGTATCTATTTTACTCAATAGTTTAAAAACCAATAGAAAAGAAAACTTCTCCATTAAAATAGCTGTATAACATAATATTTGTTAAAATAGTAAGTTGGCACATACTGTACTACTTTGACAACACCAATGAATTAGTATAAATACAGGGGGATTCAAGACTTTGTTCAATTACAAATTGATAGTGCTCAGCAACCTTAAATTAGTAATTAAAGTAAATGACAAACATATTTATATACTAATGTAAAAATAAGGTAATCGTGTTTATTTTTATTGTCTTTCATTAACAATAAACGTATCTTAATTGTGAGTGTTTATAATCAAGTTGTTAGTGTGGAGATAGACAAATATAAAAGTACTGCATTTTGAATACCATATTGATGTATTCAGGATAGTTAGTGCATCATACTAAACATTTGTAACACTCTATATTATAGCTTAATTGTTTCAAGAATATTTTCTACATTTTCGTATTAATATATTAGTTTTTGTTTCAATGAATTTTTGAAATCAAATTAAGACTTGATTTTCTCTATGAAATGTACTTAAAAATTTGGGATAAGCAAAATAAACTATTTTTTACAATCGAATGATGAATGAAATTTCTTAAAATACAAAAAAAGTACTTAAGAACATTAAGGTCATCATGCAAATTGCAAAATGAACAAAAAACACTTATTATATTTTGTAAAAGATTTCTATGTCATTATCTTATCAAGAATTAAAAATATTACTTGGAGCAAAGTTGATATTCAAGTATATTAAATTAAGAGCATTGGGGCATTTGTTTAACAATAAGAAAATAATTTATAAATAAAATTTGAATATATTACTTTAATTTTTTATTTATTTATGTTTTTTTAGAAATGCATAAGAAAGCATTTTTTTCACATTTTTCAAATGGATAGCAAAATAACTAGTGCTTACATTTTCCTGTGTGTATAGTAGGTATATATTGTATATATTGCAATATAAATAGTAAATGTTTCAAAATGTATAATTATATAGGTATTATAACAACGATAGAATTTGGTAACTACAATGGGATATAAAACTAAAAAAATATTATTCTCTAATCACTTAACAAACAACTAATTAAAACAAAATAAAGAAAGGAATAATAATAAGTATTATGCACATTAATCTTAAGTATAATATAAAAAACTAAATTAAAGTCTATACTCTATATTTTTCTGGTACCTATCAGTTTTAAATCTAAAACAAAGATTATGAAAATATTATTGGTACCTACAATAAAAGTTTCGCTAATCTATAAATTATAAATTATAACATTATCAAATTATGACAAATCAAAATATTTCTTGTTAGAAATAAGATTATCAACTATTGCTCAGGAATCATTAGACTGGATGATGAAAAACTATAAGGTAGAAACTCTTTTTTAGATAAATCATCTGATATTTCAGAATCATCTTCAGAATCAAATTCATCCAAGTGTTCGATGCCTGTTCGGCCCAAAAGATCTGCAAATAAATACAAATTTAAAATACTAATGAACAAATACAAAATAATTTTTAAATGATTAATTATTTACCATTGGGTTTACTTCTATAAACTTCAGATCCATATATATGTCGCCATGACATTGAAAACACAAAAAATACAAAAAGGAGATTTGATCCGATTCCTAGACAAGCCGATACTATCGGCCAATGAAACATGAGGTATCGTAAACCGCCCAAGTTAGCAATGATGTTTATCTTGGCAGAATAAATTTGAATATCATGATTTAACATCTCGAAGTAAATGTCTGTAACTGGATGTAACTAATAGATAAAATGCATAATATAATAAAATATTAATTCAAAACTATGCCAAAAAAATGTATAAGTACTTGATCTTCTTCAAAATCTGTATACATTTCCAGCTGGATTAATTGTTTTTCTGCAGATAATCCTGTCAGGTAAAATGGTACCATAAAAAATGTATGAACAGCACGATACAGTTGGCTCATGTACCTTAATCTACTGGATCGACAGGAAGACGATACAAGATAGCCGAATTTGTCACTCAAACGAACACAGAGCATAAACATTCCTTAAATAAAATTAAGCCATTATTTAATTATTTTGTAATGATTCAAGAGGAAGGATTATCCCTTTACAAAGGATAAAATATTAAAATATATTTAAAAAACATGTATTTATTTTCACAGTCAACTCACCAATTTCTTCATTAACCGGTGATTCTGGTAGCTCAACGTAAACAGTAATTTTGTATTTTTGACCAATCATTAATAACTGGTGGCTTTTGGTTAACTGAACATGTGCTGAAGGGTAATCACATAAACCTTTATTGCTGTAACAGGATCTGAAATCAAAATGATATACTAATTATTTAGAATCTAAACCCTATAGAAAAGTAATTACATTTTAAATTAATGTACGTACCTAAGTATATAAAAAAAATAATAGATAAAATACATATTATTATTATACATGTTTTTCTTTAGGAATTTAATTTATTTAGGTACTCTTCATAAATTGTCTATAATTTGTTTCAAAAGTATTCAAATATTAAAATTGACTAAATACTTCCATAAAAAAATTATATTCATATTTTCTTTTACACAAAATAAACAAAGGCCTAAGGATCAGAACAAATATATGAGATAAGGATTTTATATTTATAAACATTGTTTTAGACTATAGTAAAACTATACAAATAATAATGATATATTTTTAAATAGAGCAGCCATTTATTATTAACACTTTCTGTTTATTTGTAAATTATTAATTTTTATTAGTGTCATGTATTACATTAAAATTATATATCAAGCAGATCTATTTATATTGTACCACAATTTGCAATATAATATTATAAAAACTCAATTATAAGTTATAATACAAATATAATTGTTATTATTATAGAAAGTTATATCATCATTATACATTTTTAATTAATTTCTTAACTACCTATAATTAGTAACATAAAAAACATAATATTATATAATTATTATCATTGAAAGTTCATAATGACTCTTGGCTCATTTTATTTAAATACCCGTTTAAATACCTAATTGATAGTATACGCAGACCAGCTATTTAAGATAAAAACATCATGAACTGGACAATAATAATACAATTATTCGGGCAGCACCTATTTTGTATACAGACTGCAGTTATCTAAAATTGGTAAATAGTTGACAAACACGTAGCATTTGACACTAAGAAGTTTAATGTTTATTGAACTTTGTACCACTGGGATTTTCTCCAACCTATCATTGTATAGGGGGACAAGCTGTTTGGATAATTTTGGCCATTTAGGTAGTTACCATTCTTTTTATATTAGCAATTTAAGTAGATTATCAGTTATGTAAAAAATCATACACCTAATAAATAGTATGCACCTTTCATAATAAGAAAGACAAGATATTATAAATCAATACTCACTTGAACTGCATGTGAACCGGACGGCTGAACATGAGAGAAGGCATGTAAGCATAATAGAATGCTATGTACAGAAATATGGACACCCATACGATGGTAATGATAATCATTGAGAATAATCCACCCTTGTACGTTGTGTCCAGCAAAGAGTTAGCAGCATCTGAAGCCATATCTACTGTTTTGTTGACCTTTTCGTCAACAATTCTCTTCAACCCAAACATTTTCATCGTGTCCGACGGGTTTGTAATCTATTACTCTAACTATTGGTTATAACTTATGATTGCAATAGGTAAAAAAAAAAAAAAGCAACAAGTTGTACGTACTCTAGCGCGTTCACACCACACGCACTATTGTAATAGTATTATTCATTATATTGTGAAGTCTACATAATGTTTAACGGTTGGGCAACCTAAAACGATATCGTTAATTAATGGTAATAAATAATAACGATTGATGAGTAATGATAAACATAAGACACTATTATTCCGACTAAAATATTATGAAAAATGACGGGTTTAAAAAAAAAATTGATAACGGCTCGAGTGCTCGACAGACGGTCGATTGTATCGGAGAGTTGTACGTCTACCGTGCTAGTGTGTGTGCGTTAGCCATAGAGTTGTAGTATACTCTATGGTGTTGGCGTGTGAGAGAAGGAGTGTTAAAGGTTAATACACGGAAGGTATAGATCAAAACAATAGTAATCAAATCGGTGTTTCCGAATTGCTTGCGAAAATCATTATCTAGGTCGAATTTCGTGCGCAGTTTTTTCAATTTGCGTGCGAATTAGTTTACCGACTAATCAAGTTAGTTCGATAAGATTTCGAAAAATTGATTTAAAATGCAGTATAAATTCAGTTAAAAATTTACCTTATTACATAATACACATATTAAAAACAAATAAATAGATTATGATGTACAAAATAATAATGAATTATAGGTAGATATATAATATTATGTAGATTAGATAGGTATTTATTTTTATGTTTTAAATAGGTGTTGTTGAACTATTTAAATGTTTATAATATAATATAACGAAATAGACGTTTCATGTAAGTACCTATAGTATAAATTGTATATAGGTACGATTGAAAGTCGTAGGTTTTTTTTTTTATGTCCGTCATCACATTTTGGGACACCCGTAAATTAATTTAATATACCTATTCACATAAAACGATTTCCTATTTTTTTTGTTATTCAAAAATTATTAACCTGCGTGTCCTACTCATAGGTACCTACTTGTCAAAAATTAAAGACGTAAGTTAAAAAATCACAATAAAAACATTATAAAAAACATAGTTTAAAAAATAGATCAACAATTGTCAATGCAGTTCCAAAAGTGGACAAATACAAAAAATCAGTCAAAAATATAGAATTCAATTAAAAAAAAAAAATTATACCTATATACAAAAGTAAAAAAAAAAACATAAATAGAACTGGCAGTTTGTACATTCTATTCAAAACTTCTAAAAATACGAAAATATTTGGATACGAGAGTAGAACATATTTTTGAGTTTAAAATGAAAATGATATAGGCAGTCTGAAAAAAAATTTTAAATATTTTTTTATTTTTTTTCTCAAACTTTTACGCACTCAATTTAGACCTATCCCGAAAAATACTCTCATGCAACTCCACTCTTATAAATTTGTAAACAAATAAACTGCGCTCGCAATTCGGATGCAGCCAATAAAATACAACAGCTAATGAATATTTTAATCTTTATTATGGTCTGCACTTTGCACTATATAACAATAAATTATTATTTACGATGAGACATTAAGATCATCAGCAGTTGTAATAATATTAATTATAATTTATAATGTATAATATAGCGGCAATACTCGACAGTTCGACACTCGTAATAGTAAAGTTAACACTACGTCACTACCTGCTTGTAGTTTACCCACTATATAGACTACCTATAGTAGTGGTTCGTTCCCAGTGTTCGAATAATTGGAAAAAAATCAAAAGTTAAGAAGATAAACTCAACTAAATACTAATAGTATATAATCTACAAATTTTTATATTTCACAAAATAAAGCTAACATTGTATAATTAAGATCAATTCAAAAACTGAAAGTGCCATCAATACTGTTATATAACAAAGGATCAAATTTTTATAAATTAAAATATCTATTAGGATAATAATATAATATACATAGTGATTACAATATTTAACAATATATAGCCATATAGGTACCTACTTGAAGCTATTTGCCAAATTTCGTAATGATCTGTAGTAGTTGCTTGGATTTGACCACGGTTCATCAATTTCCAAATGGCAGTATATACAATAAATTTGATTTCATAACTACCTACACTTCCCTTAAAAGTTAAAGTATATGAATGGATTAAATACTCTGCTGTGGCCTGTGGGGTATCAAGACTTCTGATTTGTAGTCATGTAGTAGCCCAGCAGGCACGTTATTGAAGTATAGTTGCATTATACATTTTATCATAATATTAATGTTTGGAGCCCTATGTCCCTATATATTATGGAGGGCTGGGTATAGGGTTGATTTATACTTACCTAATTAATATATATTTTAAAGTAGCTGCTAGTTACCTAGTGCAGTAAATTATGTTATTATATTATTATTTTAGTTGTTTAGGGCGGCAATTTTCCACTGGATGAATGTATTAATTTTACAATGGTGTGTGTGTTTTTTTTATACCAACCATTATTCGGTAGCCCACCTGTACATTTGTACAGCAGAACGACATCCACATAACCACCTTTTTTTTAAATTACAGCATTCAGTTTTAATTTCATCTTTGAAAGCAGAAAATTTAGTTAGAGTATTTAAGTATTTCGATATATAAAAGTTGAATTTAGTAGTTAGGTTATGTTAGTTGCATAGTTACAAACCTAACCTAATCTTATTAGTTATTAATTAAAAATGTATGTTGTTATAGCTTAGATTAGTAATCTAAGTTTCTAACTTAACCTATTTTAATCATGTTCTTAAATTTACTGTATATTTATTAAGAAAGTAGGTATACCTATACATTTATGTTCTTAAAATATAAGGATAGGTATATGCATCAAAAATAAAAACCCTAAAATATGATTAATAAAAATTGTATTTTTTGATTCAGTATACAATATGAATCAAATTTTTTTTCTAGTTCAGCATTATAATGAATAAGGTAACTATTTGATTCCTATAATTATTACTATAGAAACATGTGATTATTATAACATTAAGTATACAGTCCGCAGATTTATCCTTGAAAATCGGTATTATTCACTCCAAACACCCCTAAAAATAAACTCTAGGATCGCCCCTTTCTGGGCAGTACCTTAGATAGGTACAACTATTTATACAAGTATATTGTAGGTACAATTACTATTTACTACATATTACAATGTAACTATCTCTGTTACAGTATGTGAAGTTATGGGAAGTATCGAGTTTTATATAGGTATTAGCCATTAGGTACCTACATAAAAAGATACTATATTTTTCATCAAAAGATATACCTACATTAAAAAGATATTATTAAACAATTAAAGATTAATCATTTATAATAATATTTAATAGAAACAGTAGTATTTACTATTTAGTATAGACATATTTTTATATTTATTACCTACGCTGTGTAAAGATTAGTGTTGATACCTATTATCTCGCTGGTCCTACACAACTCATATACTCGGTGTATATTACTATATTATGTGTCTATCATTCTGTTTTACAATTAAATACCTCCTACCTACGAATTACGACTTACGAGGTATTCGAGGTATACATTTTTTATGAATTTTTAACTCAAAGTAATTTGGAAATATTCATCATTTTTATATTGTGACTAGGTATGGATTTTGAATTTTTTTCATGTGTTTTTTTAAAAAACAAATAACATTTTATCGGTATTTATAGAAAAAAAAAACTAAAAAAAAATGGAAACTGAAAATGTCCGTAAAGAGCTCAAAATAAGTCAAGATATTTGGAAAATGTTATGGCGTATAGAAAATGCTAATATAAACATTCAGTTAAAATTTCATGTATCTACGGACAACAGCCATTTGTTTTAAAGTTACACCAAAAACCAAAATCGATTTTTTCGAAAACAGATTTTGTGTAAAAATTAACGTTTTTTCTTAATTTTTCTTTTGTTTTCTTGGCGCTTTTGAAAATTACTGGGAATTTTAAATTTCGACCCCCTTTAAAGTACCAACTATATTCACTTTCCTATCAGAAAAGTAACTGTCAAATAACCCAATACAAATATTATATTATTTTCTTAATACTCTGAATTTATATATTTTTATTTTTGAAAATAATCTTAATAACACTATATAAGTACAATTTGTATTATTATGATTTATGTTTTCAATTTTTCTGGAGTTTGGGTAGGTAGTGCACATGCACTTGTGCACATATACACTAGCCACCACTTAACTTAATTACATTTCTATGAGCGATTGAAGTTCATATTTTTATAACATTAGATATTCACTCGATTTTTCATGTACTGATTTTGTTATTTTGTTGTAATTAAAAACGAATAACTGTAGGTACATAAAAATTTCACTGAATGTTTATATTTTCACTTCCTATACAGCAAAAAACTTTGAAAATATTTTGACTCATTTTGAGCTGTTTACGTAAGTATATTTTCGGTTTTTTAATTTTTTTAGTTTTTTTTTTCTATAATTGTCAATTAAATTTTATTTGTTGCTTAAAAAAAGTGTTAATATTGAATACAAGGCTCCAGATATATTTTTACAATAGTAGTTAAAAAAAATTATTTAAACAAGTTAAGGTAGCTGATAGAAAACACTAATATTTCAAACCTCTACTATCCACAACTTTTTTTGCGTAGGTACCTATCTAGATATTACTAATATAATTTAATACATTTTTTACATATTTTAATATTTTGATATAAATATATTATTATTATAATTAAAAAAATATATACCTATATAATATTATATACTATATACCTTCCGGCTTCCACAATAGTGTATCTATATGATATTAAAGTAAAATAACCGAACTAACTTAATATTACGAACAACGCAATCCATATAATAACTACACTCTCAAATAATGTAGGTTGTCATTAAAAACATTCTTTCAGACTATAAGGTACCTACTTTACTATAAAGTAATAAAGTATAAAATTCAGTACACTAATAGAACTGCACGCAATAAGCGTACCGATTTAAAAACCTTTTTTATGTAATCAGTCACTGACTATCTACAAAATAAATTCAGTCTTATGTTCAATTACTGATTTTGAAAATTCTAATTTTGTCTACCTAAATCAACTTTCTGGAACACTCTGTGGTGTAGATACACCATATTGTGTAAACATTTTATACAAATTTACGTGAACATTTTATAATTTTATATTGGGTACATACCTATACATACGTTCTACGTATTAAGTAATATTAATATTTTTTTCTGTACCTACCTAGTAGGTAGCACATTGTTTAATAAGGTGGTTGTTTTGTTTTTAAAATAGGTATTTAATTTATTCATTTAATATAAATTAAAACCGATAAGACCGCCTTGACAGACACGACATTTTGTAAGCATTGTCAATATTATCGTATATTGTCGTATAATACAGATTATTATAATATTAACTACATTTCTAAAAAAAAGTTATAAAAACATTACCATAACAATTTTTAAATTCCCTGTACAATATGTTCCTTGATACAAAAAAATTAACTAGTCCGAACTACGTTAACGTTAAGTTATTGAAAATTGGACGAAATCATTGGAACAAGTTCCTTTGAACGCGTTTCTTCCATGCACTGACTATATCTTTAGTATTTGGTAACATCATTGATCACGGACTAAGATATACAGGACTGGACACGAGATGAATATTGTGGTTACGAAATGTTTTACAACAGGCGGAGTTCGGGGGGATATTTTCCTTTTAGCATTACTAGCGCCGTCATAGTGGATACTTATGGAACTAGAAATTTGTATGATGTGTTCTAGTTCCATAAGTATCCACTAGGACGGCGCTAGTAATGCTAAAAGGAAAATATCCCCCCGAACACTGCCTGTTGTAAAACATTTCGTAGTCAACCCCCCCACACCCTCCAACCTTGTCGTGTCCAGTCCTGTATATCTTAGTCCGTGTCATTGATCAAGTAATCAATGTTATCATGTTGAATCATGGTTGGCATCATAGAGAGTACCTATTCTATAGTCTATGGCTGGCACTTGGCTTACGGAATTACAGGTTTTTTAAACAGTCTTATTAACAATTTGTTAATGATTATTATTTATAATCGCGACTTACCTCCACGCTACAACGCATTAATAAATAAATATTATTCAGCCATGCCTCCACGGAATCCACGTCGATAATAGTGATAACTGATAACGTGCCTGCAATTATAACTGTATGCGTTCACCTAACCAATAATATTGGTCTGTACAGTGCACATACCACATAGTTATTAACGGGTTGTTCCTTGTTCGTTGAAATTTACGTTTCACGTACGTTTTAAGATGGCTTCGTCCCTAGAAAACCTGTCATTGGAATCTAAAGAAGTCAACAACGAAGACGATGTGGTAAACCCATGGAATGTTTGTTCAAAGAACAAAACAGGAATCGACTATGACAAACTCATCCGTAAGCAATCACTGTTTATTACTTTTTCTTTCGTCCCAACAATAATAATTGTGTTTTTGGTGTGCTTTCCATGTATCCGCTTTACACTTGGGTATAATACATATTTTTTTTTTTGTTGATTTACTCATTGTCGCATTGATATTCTCAAATATTGTACACAAACAGTGGCGAATCGAACCACCAAGACTACGATCATTTTACTGTTAGAATTCCCCGGATGCAATAAGCAATTTGAATTTTTTTCTAATTGTTAATTTAAGTTTGGTAAACTACTGCTAAATAAGTTTTTTTAATAAAAAAAAACTACATCTTGAGCGCATCTTGATGTTCAGACTTAACATAACAATTATAATTTCCGAAACAAGTAGTATACATTATATACTATTATTCTAGTATCATATATTATGTATATAAGTATAAATATAAATATATGCATAACGTATAGCTAAAATATAACTTAAGAGGATGCTACTCTCGCATGTGGTGTTGTCTGCATTTTACAAGTGTACAACAGCAAAAACTATTTGGCTCGGAATAGCACTACTCACGCTGTAGTGATAGTTAAGACTCCAAATTGATATACCATATGGCTGAAAACCTTATCTGTGAAATATGGTTTTTATTTTTTTGATATCACTTATACGAAAAAAGTTCTTATTGTTTCAAAATCCATTCATTTTGTGTGGTGAACATTTTGTTTCTTGGTTATGCTTACGACTGTAGCTGTTTCTTCTTTCCTCAACAGTTTTTGCTATACTTTTCATTTTTTAGACGGAGACAACACATGCGGGTGTAGCATACTCTTAAACTGAATAGATAGGTACTTATAATTTATATAACTATCTGCCAATCATGTTCGCACACGGTTATAAACATATCAATCTTTAAGTAAAAATTAAATGCAATTAATTTACTAAATTGCATTTAAGAAATAGTCTTAGTCTCTTAGAAAAATAATGTTTTTAATTGTATAGTTTTAATAATAGTTTATATATAGTTATTTAAATTGACTATGCATGTGGGCATAAAACTTATTTATTTATGGCTATTTCTGAAAATGTGGAAAGTGCCTATTGATAATAATGAAAATACATTTGTTCAAAAACCAATTACAAAGGACAATACGTCTTGATAAATTATGGGTATGGTTGTTATGATTATTCTGCAATTTCTTTTTCAGTTTCTTATAATCAATTAGTAAGCACAAATATATAAATATTATGTATTAATGAATACAATAATTATACATGTTACTGATGGTTACCAATATTATATGATATTATTTGTCAATCTAAGTAGATTTACTTAGTGATTTTACAAACTGTCCTACTTCCTTGGTAAAGTTTAGATATTTCTCGTACCTAAACTGGAAAAACATAATAATTATTATGCAAAGTATTATTGTTAATAAGGAATAACCAATGTTATAATATAATATTATTTAATTCCCAGGTATCAAGTATTTTTATTTATTTAAGTAGGTAATAAAAATGTTTATTGTAGCTAGAAGTACTGTACAAGTATTACCTATAGACTTATATTTAATTTTATTATAATTGGTCTCTTATTAATTAAATAATGCCTTAATTTTAGACTTAAACTATACCAAAAATGTGTCTTTTTTTATTTATTAACGGTAGGTATTAATGAAATTACTTTTTAAACATCATCTTATAATATTATAATTAAACATTAACTATCACATGACTTTTACTATACTTTACTTTATTAGTTTAATCTATTAAGCTGAACTTAAACAGTATTTTCTATACATTTTATTAAACAAACAATTACAATTACAATAAACAATTATTTATAAATAAATATTTTTTTAGTTATCAATTAAACAATAGTTATAACAATACATTTTTTTATTCTTCCGATAATTAGGGTTTTTATTTATTTTATTAATTAATTATGAAGTTATAAATACAGTTTTTTTACTACTATACAGTTTACTACATTTATGCAGTTTTTTCTGTTCAATAAGTGTTTTTTTCTTTTTAGCACACACATCTCAATAGTTCAATACAATCATTACGACGCCCTAGTTCAAAACTGCAACAACTCGAAATATAATAAATTTGAGTTATGTACACCATCTTATGACAATTTCAGTTCAAGAACGCAATAAAATATAGTTTAATTATTGACCATGAAAAGGAATTTTCAATATTATAATTCACATTACGTTACATAGAGAAACAATATAGAAAACACATTATACCCAATTTTTTGAGTTGTTGCAGTTCTGAACTGGGGCGTCAATTATTTAATAGCCTGTAATTGTTTTTAAAAATAGGATCAACCTTCTGTTAACAGATACATCGTTTCTACAATATCGAAATAAGCAAATTAAAATATGATTTTTTTATTAAAATAATGCAATTTTGTAACTAAGCGTTCATGTATAATTATATTAAAAAAAAAAAAAACTATTAGGTAATACCTAGCTTCTATTACAGCCAAATCCCACAAAGTCTAATTTTTCTTTAAAAATAACTAACGACCTAACCTACAGAAAGCTAAGAGAATTTATTTAATATAAATATACAATGTTAAAAGTATATTATTTTAACATTCTACATAAATAAAAAAAAAAAATGATAATATTACTTTTAATAGTTTTATTTATAGAAAACAATTTAAATATTAAATAATTCCAAAAAATGTGTTAAATAAAAAAAAATATATTTTATTATTTTTTATAGATAAGGGTGCATGGTTCATATTATTATTATTACAATATATTGTTATTTCAATTTTTATCTTTTGGCTTATAAGAATAATTTAAATTACTAACAATACCTTTTTTTATAGGAAGATTTGGTAGTAGTAAAATTGATGAAGAATTACTGTCACGGATTGAAGCCGCCACTAAAAAACCGGTTCACCATTTCCTAAAAAGAGGAATTTTTTTTTCACACCGAGATTTATACAGTATTTTAAATTTATATGAACAAGGAAAACCTTTTTATTTATATACAGGAAGAGGCCCTTCTTCTAATTCTCTGCATATTGGCCATTTGATACCATTTATATTTACAAAGTAAGATTTTTATTTATTTTATTTTAAAAGTTGAATTTAACAGTGACTAATATTGTATTGCTTTCAGATGGTTACAAGATGCTTTTAATGTTCCTCTCGTAATCCAGTTGACTGATGATGAAAAATATTTATGGAAAGATTTAACATTAGAAGAAGCAAAGAGGTTGTCCGTTGAAAATGCTAAAGATATAATAGCGTGTGGATTCGACAAAAAGAACACGTTTATATTTTCAGATTTACAGTTCATGGGGTATTATAAATATTTAGAACTTAATATATAAATACATTTTAGTTTGAAGTGAATACAAATTAGTTCTTAATAATTAAATGATTTTAGTGAATGCCCATCTTTTTATGCTAACGTATTAAGAATTCAAAAGAGTGTTACATTCAATCAAGTGAAAGGTATATTTGGATTTGGAGATAGTGATGTCATTGGAAAAATTGCATTCCCTGCTGTTCAAGCTGCTCCTTGCTTGTCTTCAACGTTTCCTTTTATATTTGGAGATAAAAAAGTTCCTTGTTTAGTTCCTTGTGCTATTGATCAGGTGAGATTATATTTAATTGTGTTATTATTAATTGTTTATTAAAAAAAAAATTTTACAGGATCCGTATTTTCGAA